>JAQIXA010001042.1:0-29909 GCA_034699045.1 Nanhermannia cf. coronata Gr-Ori-00579
TGATAAAATAAATTTTCTTTTCAAAAATTTGAATTTCCCGCTCAAAATGCCCTTGCGAAGCTGGGCTTAATGCTAGTTAAGTATAAATTAGAGAATAAAAAATTTGCATTTAAATTGGGTTAAGGAATTTTCAAAGATAATCTGGCTACCTACATATACAGATTGAGATACTAAACTGTACAGCTAGATATTATACAATAATTTGTACCAACATAATAGGTATATAAGTACCCTACCTATTCTATCTGTAGTCTGTAGTACCTTACTGTCTACAATACCTATATTCAATGGGTATTTTTTGAAAAACAAACCAATATCTTAATATGAATTTTGACAACAATTCCATTTAATACTTAATACATGATGTCGATGTCGATGTCGATAAAAAAGTTAAACTTTTCTAAATTACCTTGAAATTGAAAAATTTCTAAACGCAATAAGATTACCCAATTTGCATTATTTGGTTAATTTTTTTATCAATCTTCCAAAGTCATTCTAGTAGACCGCAAAAGTTGCAAATTTGTAAATATAAAAATTACCCAAGTTTGAGCATATTTGTTTTAGATCGTTTTTTATCATGAAAGTAATGAAATTTTAGATTTTTTTTTTACATTTTTATGGTAGTAAGCTTCTTATAATATCAGTATTTGTATCTAAAGTAAGCCCATTTTCCAAAGGCTATTTCGATCGAGTATTGGTTCAACATAAGATAAAATTTTGTCGACTTTTTTGAGCTTTTGAGAGTAAGTAAAGAAAATGTGAGATTTGTCTGTTCGAATTTGTTTGATATAGTAAAAGACCTCCATAAGTCAGTCAGGTATACTCAAAATGAAATAAAATATACAGTAAATAAAGATATAAGAAGATGGGAAAAATGTAAAAGAAATGTTATGAATGAAATTTGACGTTTCTTCTCTTGAAAGAAATGTACTTCTTTCGAATAGCAAATTCGAAATTTCAAGACTGTCTGTGAAAGTCAATGCATAACAAATGAGATATTTCACAAGAAAAAATATATATAAAAAAATACAAACATTTTTGAGTTTATCTTTAGAATATTATTTCTCCAATTTCAGAATTTCAGAGCTAAAATTGTAAAAATTCTACTACCTACTATATGTATTTAAGTATATCAATTCATATGTTTATACTCGTATACATATAAGTTGTAAGTGTAAGGGATATGAATAAATTGAGAAAAGTGATGAGATCACTTTTTTGTATCTAATCAAATGAAATGAAGTGAGTGAGGAAAAATTCATACAATTTGAAATTTGAGCTGAAATGAAATGAAACTCCAAGGCCCAATTTTATTTTTTTTTCTCATTTCTTTGATTAAACTTATTATTTCACTTGTAAATGTAAAGATAAAGGATAGGATCCAATAAACAAATGCTTTCATATGAATATTTTATAAAAAGTAGGCTAAATATATCGTAAAAACCTTCTACTCCCTACTCCTAGAACTCAAGTCAAGGTACTTCGTAGGTAGGTAGTTTTGCGGCAAAGTTTGTCAAGTTTAAATTCTTTTAAATGCCAAATATCTTAGAAAAAAATTGAGATAATTAGTAGAAAGTTATCCTTGTAATCAATTTCCAAGCTTTATCCTTAATTAAGGTAGGTTAGTTAAGAAAATTTCAGAAATTTTGAAAAAATTTCGCTTATTTTTGACAGGGATTTCTCAAAATTTAAAAAATGACCTATAAGGTATCTATATAGATCCTTTGATGATATCAAATTTTATGCATTTTAAATCTATTCAAGCTCTAGGTTAGAGACTTTTAAGATATCTTTAAGCTTGAAAAAGATGCTTTTAAATTAAAGTAAATCATAGCTTTTCTAATTTTCAGAAATACGAGTATGTACCTACTTGTTATAGGCATACTGATATTTCAGATACATGTAGTAGTGTACCTAAGTTTATTTATTTTTGAAATTATTATTATTAAATTTCCAAATCGTGTTGTACAATGCCTTACTTTTCAACTCATTTAAACTTAAATTGTGAAAATGTGATGATTTCTCCATTTTAAACGATTTCTCCAGAAGGATTTACGTAAATTAACAAATAAAGTACTTTTAAAAAGATACACTGAAAAAGTGTATAGATTTAATTTACTTCACACATATAGGTATATCTTAAGCTTTAAGTACATCTAACTGTTGTAACTGTAGAAGTTGTTGTCTCCAAGATAGTTGTTAAATCTCCTTTACTGGAGAATTCTGGAGACTTTTTTTCGATTTCTCGAGAGCAATTCAATGAAATGGAACGAGTTTTTTTCCTTGTGGCTTAAATATCTTATAAAGCCAATTCCCACTTTAACTTAACTTAAATTCAAGCATTAAACCAAA
This sequence comes from Nanhermannia cf. coronata Gr-Ori-00579, assembly GCA_034699045.1. NCBI lineage: Eukaryota > Metazoa > Arthropoda > Arachnida > Sarcoptiformes > Nanhermanniidae > Nanhermannia > Nanhermannia cf. coronata Gr-Ori-00579. The sequence goes on from JAQIXA010001042.1 coordinate 2,353, forward strand.
ATCTTTTTCCCCCAAAAAAGACCCAGAAAAGATCCTCTTTCAGTATACTTTATATTTATTTTTATAGACTCTTACTATCTGTACTTTTATCTTTAAAGAGCAAAAGTCTATACACTACAGAATATACAAAAGTACTGGAGAAATAGCTGGAAATCTTTTAAAAACATTTCATTGACAATTTCCATCAAATCACATAAGCTTTAATTTCTTCTCTCTCTCTCAAAGTAAATCTTTGAAGAATTTAAATTTAAACTTCTTTTGTAGGTAGGATACTGGTAGAGATAGAGTTAAAGTACTTATAAGCTAAGCTGAGGCTGAAAAAATAAATTTATCTCAAAATCCGTAGGTTTTTGTGAGATTTTTATTTTTTCGGGAAATACTTTGATTCATGACATATGTGCATTATGGAATGCATAAGATTAATAGTGCAATAGTAGTTTTTATGAAATTTCAGGATAAAAAATATAAAGTTTGGATTTAGCTTTAGATACTTTAGATATTTATCCCTAATAATTTGGAATAGTCATGTAACAAATAGAAATAAATTAGGATGATGTAAATTATTGCTTCGAAATATTCGGAGTTTTACAAAATTTGGCCCAAGAGCATTTTTGTCATAGTTATATAAAACTTTGCAACAACCTAAATTTAGCAAATTTGTAAATTTGACCACAAATAAAAACTAAGCGGTTTTATATAGGGTACTTTAATAATTTAAAACCTCAAAATTTGATAGGTATCAGTATTTCCAATTTCCATAAAATTGTTATCTTCATATTGAAATCAAAACTCTGGGGAAATGACAATTTACTGGTTGATCCAAATGTATAGTGAATCTAAAAAATATAAGAGTGAATTTCTGACAAATTTTCCGTTACTTAAGGAGTTTTGAAAGTTGGAGCCTTGTTTAAAAAAGGCTCCGACCACCTCCTTTTCGACTCTTTTTCATCCCAAATCGACCTTTTTTTACCTAAGGTCATTTTCACCCCAAAAATGATCAAATTCACCCCTATTAAGCTAAATCAAACCCTGGCATAAATATACTTAAAAAAGCATAATTTCCTTATTATTATATTGAAATTAAGAGATAATACTCCGTAGGTCATGACAAATTATACAATTTGTCGATTTGGGGTGAAAAAGAGTCGAAATAGGGGTGAGTTTAATCTTAAGTCTTTAAAAAATACTAATTATGAAGATATTAAATCGTTTTGAGGTAATTTTGTCAAATCTAATTCATATTATAATCATGCATAGGGGTGTAACATCTCAGCGACAAAGAAATTGGAGAAATCGATCGTATTACCCATAGGTACATATAGGTATCCTAAATCCAAATATTCTGTAGTAGTAATACAGAATAGAGTGTGCATTTTATTTTGATATTTTGATCGTTTTTTTGACAAATTTTCTTGCTTGATCAAGTGTCTTGACACTTAAAATATTTAAGCCAAGGCCAAAATCGTCGTTACTTTCAAAATAAGTGAAAATACTCTACGAAAATATTTCACTTTTTAGTAGATTCTTGAGCCCATATTACTATACACATTGAGGGTAATAAAATGTGAATCGTGACAAATGTTTAGAAAAATACACACTTATGCAATTGTACACAATATTGTGTACTACTTACTACAACTACAATTTATACAAGGGGGTATTGTAATGGTCAGGGTGTTTTACTGGTACAATGGGACAACTATAACGATAAAATTTATTTAATAATATAAAAGTTACAGGGAGTTCCCAAGAACAGATATACATATATAAATAAATATAATGTATTTCTTGGGCAGGAAATCTGGACAAATGGCATATAGTAGTACTAGAGTAGAAAAGAAATATCTGTAAATGTCTAAACAGATATTAGCGGCATTTTTCTTTATATTTGTAGATTCTCAAAACTGAAATGAGAAGATGAGTAAGTATCTCTATTCTGTAGTTATATTTTTTTCATAAAATATTTTCTTATAAATTAAGTTAAATGGGTATTGTACTACAAGTTTTTTCTACTTTCTGTAGTACTCTACTGTAGTAAAGGAAGGGCCACACATCGAAACTATTGTCCAAGGGTAAATTGGATAAATAAATGATCCTCTATTTATGAGTAGGACACATAGGAAGTGATGAATTATTGGTCTAAAAAATTCATACAAACCTTCATAGTAGCTCTAAAAAGAGATTATCGAATTAGAAAATTGCATAGAATTTTAAAAATGAGATTAATATGAAGTTACTTACATATCTAAATCTTTAAGTAGGGTATAGATGAGCTAAGTACTGATAGATACTTTGTATTTTGAGACATTACAGTTATTTTTTAAGAATTTTATCATATTTCTGGCATGCGAGCTAATATGGTTTGTTAGTAAGGGGCAAGATCTCGGAGAATTCATGATCAGATCAAATGCATAACTATGCACTTCTAGATCCTTAAATGATACAAAAAGCCACGTAAGGTCCATTTATCCAGCCCTTATAGCAAGTACCACAGGAATACTATATAGTAGTAATAATAAGTATAATAGAAAAGTGACAGAAAGTGGTTTGATTTATTTCAGAACACGATTCATATATGTACTTAAATACTAGTATAGATGGTAATAATAAGTAGTATTATTCATAAGGGCAGGGTAATAATATGCATTATGAATGAATGAAAGTAGATTTAAATAGTTAATATATGATCTCTTCTGATCTTGCTGATCTTCAGTTTAATATGGGGATTACAACCAAAATGAAAATTCAGACTCAAACCAATAGCCAATTATAGTTAGTACATAGTAGTACTTATCCTGAGGGCTACATATTTATAGAGATTATACTACTAGAACTAGAACTAGATAGACATTATGAAATAATATAATAATCGAGCTAAATATAATGAAAATGAAATTCAGTTCTCTCTCTCTCTCTCTCTTTACAAGTCCTCGAAAAGTTCTCGATTTTATTGGCAAGGATTGCATTTTATGGATATGAAATGTGAGGGACTTTTTCGCCCCTTTTTTGGGATCAAATTGACTTTTTCTGACTCATTCGAAACCCTGAAATATTAAATATAAATGTAGATACATAAGCAGACCTACCCTAATACACAAAATACTGGAGAAAAACTGACAAGTAAACATCCATAGATTGTAAAAAAATTGTAGAATTTGTGATTAAAATTAATTTCTTTGTAAGGGAAGTAGCTAACTTGAAGATATACTTGATACTCGTATTTGAAAACTTGAGAAATGAGATTTCAAGGATTTTTTGCTGTTTTAATTGTACATTTTAAATCACTCCTAATACAGAATATGCGGTAGTACATTATCTGACGGTATTTTTAGCACTTAAATTCTACTTCAATCAAATTTTACTCAAAATTTTCTAAGATTTTAAATTCAGATTTTTTCAGATTTGAGAAACAGATACTGATATTAAGACAAGGAACTAATAATCTAAAAAAAAATTGAAAAGTTAACTTTACTTGTTTGTCTGTAGTCTGTAGTGTAGTCAAACTTTTATTCTAAAATAAGCATGGATAATTCAAATTTATAGTCAGATTCATACTCAATATTGCACCCAAGTTTTTTTCAAAATATTTCCCATTTCCTTATATAGGTACCTAAATCTAATACTTTATGAAATCTAAATTAGATTCATTTCTCGAAAAAGTAAATAAAAAAATTGTAATAAGCATAAAGCATATGTTATGAGTAAATACAGATACATCTAGTACCTAAATACTACATACATAGAAGGATTGGGGTACGTAAATTGTAAATATTATTTGATCAAAAATGAAAGGGTTTGCAATTTACAGCAATGCAGCATTACGACAAAGAAATCCCAAAGGATCACAAAAATACCTTTTTTTAACCCTTTATCTTCATTTACAAAATATATTTTTATCAAAATATATGTACTTACTATTGTGACATGTGCTTTTAAGTATGGGTGTCACATACGAAATATCAGTAGAATGTAGAAATAGCATTATTCTTGCACTTGCATTGCATGTCATAAAAAACGAAGTTTAAAAAATGACTTAACATATCGCTTTTAAACTTAAGATTAGCTTGAGGTTTAGGCATTGATATTTTTATAAAAAAAGGATCTTGATTCTAGTACCTACCAAAAAATTGAGAATTTAAGGGCGTATACATGGTCTTTGATAACTAATAAAAAGATCAAAGAAAGAAAGGCTTTTATCTGTCCGATAAACCTGAAAAAACATATTGACAAGCCGACAAAGATTTCAAATTTTTCGAATTTTACCACCTCTACTTTGGCCATTTGTACTAGGCCCGACTTCAAGACTTCATAATGAATAAAATCAAAACAGAGATCTATAATATTTACATTGGTAAATGAGTCAGTATATAGTAGAATACCAATTTTTAATAAATTATAGAAAAAAACTGAGATTTAAATAGATATGGGTATAAGATGTCAATCTTCTAAAGATTTAACCACCCACATTTCAGTTCAGAAATTTTGAAATTTTGTATAAAAGTTTTATAAATATGTTTAATTTCCCTAGGGGTAAATTCATAATCAAAGTGTACTACTATACTACTACATGTAGTGTACTGTAGGGCTTGCCAAAGTGTCAGTTTTAGTATTAGTATTTCGTACAAAATTGACTTTTTTCCTTTGGTTTATTTAAAAGGAAAAAATCATATAAATATGAAATGAGAGTTGGGTATTTTTGGACATTTGGAAGTTTTAAAAGATCAAAAAAAATTCTGTGTTATTTGATAGATCTCAAGATACTACGAGTATCTGGAGTATGTTGAGCGAGAATCGCATAAAATAAAAATTCCAATTCAGATCAGATCAACTACTCGTACTGAAGGTTTGGATCTCAAAGTCCATTTCATTTTCTATGAATTTGATGATTTTTCATTTCATCTACTATTCTAAAATCTTCTAGAATCTTCAAAACTGACTTAATATTATGAAAAAAATTTTCAAATCATCCGGTATTCTTAGGTCAGGGTCATATTAAGAAATATTAAAGGGTCAAAAGTAAATATTTGTAAAAAATTATTCCTACTTATTTGCACTTCAAGCTCTTTAACTGTCTAAATTATACTATTCTGTAATTAGATTTAGCAAACCTTTATAAATGACAAAAATACACTAACTGCAAATACACAGTCAATCTAACTAATAATAATTTTATACTAAATTTCAATTCTAAGCTTGTTAGACACCTTGTCTTAATTGCTACAAATCAAATTTCGATGACCTTTTTTGATCTTTTTGCTAAATTGTAATTTGACAATTTTGAGATTGTATGATTTTCTAGAATCATTTTTTTGAGGAATGTCCATCTAAAATTCTTGAAATACGAGCATTTGGCCTACTTTTTCCATACATATCTTCTGAATCTCAATTTAAGAACAGGTCTACCAAGTCACTATCTTATATTTTATTTTTATTTTTTACACACATCTCTCACGAGTCCTGTGGAATACATATTAAATAAATACTTTATTTACAAATCTGAACTTATTCTGAGAAATTGAAAGGTAAAGGACATTCGGTTCCTTAAGAGAGATTTTACCCGAGCAATTCAAATCTTAAAAAAGGTTTATTCACCTTATTGTGTAAATATCCTAGTATTTTAGTTTACTATTCTTATAGTACAAAACTATCGTACTACTTTATGATTCTAGTATTTCATAACTTTACACATATGTACTCTTATTATGTATATACCTAAAAACTTTTTTTTTACAAATATGGACCAAATCATGTCAAATCCTATAAATATTTCCAGAATCTTAAATCTTTTATTACCATAGTTCTATTCTATTTCATAAATAGTAGAATACCTCCCTACTATAAAATACGAGGCAACCCTCAGCCGCGATGAGGCAACCCTCAGCCTCAATGAGGCAACCCTCAGCCGCGATGAGGCAACCCTCAGCTTCGATGAGGCAACCCTCAGCCTCAATGAGGCAACCTTCAGCCGCGATGATCTAATCTAACATAACCTTAAAGTTAGCATTTAGGAAAATTGGCAGGAGCCATTTAGACCTGCAGGTCTGTATATTCCCCCATTTTAAACATCTAAAATCAGCCTATAAAGTGCTATTTTACATTTTTTTTATACAAATTATAGAACTATTTTTCAATTTTGATCAACTTTACATAAAAACATCTGGCCCAGATTGCTTTAAAATGCTAAAAAATTTGAGATATTTATCTCCATTTGAAGTTTATTAAGACAAAATTGTTCAATTTTGACTTATTATAGATTCACTAGGTACATTTCATAAAAGTTGAACTTTAATACGAAAATTTCAGACCTCTACAAGGTCAAATAATTTCAATTTCGATAATTAAAAGACTTTGCCTTAACAGGTACACTTTATACATCCAAAATCAAGCTAAAAAGTACTATTTTACAAATTAGTTTAGATTTTATTCATATTTGATCCTTTTTACATAAAAAAAACCTCTGTTCAAAGAGTGCCTCAAAATAATAAAATTTTGAGAAATTTCGAGTCAATTTGGACATTTTTATGACAAAATTGCTCAATTTTAACTTAACATTAGATTCATAATTTGATCTTTCACAAATATTTCTGACCTCTAGGTAAATAATTCACTAATTATAATTATAAAGATTTGACCTTGACAGACATGTCAAAAGTAAAGCTCAAAATCCTGTAGTTACTAATACAAAACGCGAGCTAAATTTCACATAAAAATACCTTTCAGAATTTCCAATACATTTCCAAGACTCTACAGATAAGTAAATTGGTTCATTCAACCGAGATAAATTTTTTGTACAAAATAAATCTAACATAAGCACTGGTAGTAATTAAGATAGAGTAGAATTTCTTGATAAAATACTCCCAAAATCTTTCAAAGTAAAGCTAATCTCTTGAACAGAATAAGTACCCTAATTGTAAGTACCTATAAAAAACGTGGGACTTTTTCAAAAGAGATCTTTCAAATGATTTTAATTACCTTTTTTTTACATTTTTTTCTAGCAATTCCAGGTTGGTTGGAGTCACTTTTCCTCTGGTTAGGTTATGCCAATTCAGGTAGGTGTTAATCAGCTTATAGAATTTAATTTAAAAATTAATTTTTTGCCAATTTAATTAGCTCTTAATCCTGTGATTTATGCGACTTTGAAGTAAGTACCCTATCTATTCTTTTTTTTTATAGAAATTATAGAAATTGGATTTTGAAAAATTGAAAAATTTCTATAATTCTGTGGTATAATATCCTTTTGAAAGGCTTATTTCTCAAAATTCTCGATAATTTTCATTTACATAATAAGAATAAGTAGATTAAGACATTATATCAAGGCTCCAATTTAATCTCATCTCTTTATAGGTTGAATTTGGCCTTATATTTTTGGTCTAACTTGTTTGAAATTAACTCAAAAATCTTTTAAATCCTAACCTAAACTAAAATTTTTTGGATCATTTCATACAATCAAAATTTTATGGATAAATTCAACAAAAATATAGATGAAATTAAACTCAAGTCATTAATTTAAGGTGATTTAGCAATTTTATGAAATTTTTGTAAATTTTAGTCGAGATTTCCGAGGTCCATTTCGAGAGATCCTTTGCTTTCGATGTAGAACTTTAGATGATTTAATGCGTCGAGAAATATACGATACTCAATATGGTAAGTTTCTATTCTTATTTTTCCAAAAATTTATAAAATTTTAGACGAAATTTAAGCTTTTTTCTTTCAATTTTGGTAAGAATTTTCAAAGATTTTGTTTCTATAAAATTCAAAAAGTGCCTATTAAATACGATCAGATTCAGATCAGGGTATACCTATTAGAATTACAGTTTACTACCCTCTAATTTATTAAATAAAATTGCTCAAAATTTGTTCAAAATTGTTAAAAATTCCTTAAATAGTCAATCAGTTAAATAGTCAGGTTAAGCAAATTCTTAAAAAACCATTTTTTTTGTGATTTAAATGCCATTCAATTTAAAAAATTTCATTATATTACAAATTAGGTAGGTACATTAATTAGGTTTGGGTTTGGGTTTGTTTGGTTTGGGTTTGTTGATTTTCAGATACATGGATTTTAATTCACAATTTTTGAATATTAGTGCCTTAATTATACAGGCATCTATTTTGAGATGAAAATTTTGGCAAAATTTGAAATTTTTTTTTTTGAAAAATTTCAGGCCCCGATGAAAACTGTGCTCGAAATAAACGAAAAGCTCTCGACGCCTCGTCAGCCCTCAAAAGTTCAGATACTCTACACCAAAATGCTGAAGCTGTCACTTGGTCGGCCATTTAACACAAAATCAACCAATTAGATGCAAAATTTTTCAAAATTTTTCCAAAATTTCCTAAATTTTTCCAAAATTTCCTAAATTTTTCCAAAATTTTTCCTAAATTTTCCTAAATTTCAGTGACATCGAGCTTACAGAATCAAAGATACATACCAAACCAATACTAAATGTATAAAAAAGCAAAATTTTATTGAACAATTACAGGTATACAGTGAAATATTTAATGTTCATGACAAGTTCAAAATATCAAAAATTTTGAAAAAAATTCCAAATTAACTTTATTTTGTATCTTTTTATCTCTGTACTTGATATACTTGATAGGATTATAGATACATATTATATAATAAGTGTATTTACATTTAAGTAATGACAAAGTTCTCTTAAATAAATCTCATTTCTTTTTCAAACTTTTTGAAACTTTTCTCTCTAGCTCAAGTGTTTACTTTTTTTGTATATTATTTAATTTAAGAATTTGTATAGGGTGTGTAATTAAAAGTTTGGATTAGAAAAAGTATCTTGTCTTTAAAGCTCTGTTTAGGATGTAATAGTAATTAGGCATCTTGTACTATCTGTAGTACAAATATGGCTAATTATTTTTATAAAAAGCTTAAAAGAAACAAAAAAGTAAAAGTTCAAAAAGTTCAGAAAATTTCTGAAAATATAGGTAGAAAATTTTGATCCAAATTTTCAAAAATTTGACGACTAGATAGAAAGACCTTAAGGTCTAGGTCAACTGGAATTAGATACGTTTCAAATATCTAAATTTTAACTTTTCTGATTATGTATTCTACAATACTCTTGTCATTTTTTTTAAATTGACAGAGATATTCGATTTTTATATGAGATTTAATATGGTCAAGGCCTGAAAACCGAATAGATCCTTTGGAAAAAATGTCAAAAAATGAATTTTCAAAGGCCTATTTTGCCTAAATTTTTTTAAATGTGAACTTTTACTTGTCATATAGGAATTATAAAGGGTAAAATTAAACATTACTTATTCATTTTTTTCAAGTAAATTACTTAATAAGATTCACATTTGAAAGAAAATTGAACTCTAATTTAGTAATTAGAAGCTTTGAGAAGGAAATTTCTACAACTTTTTTGTATCTCTATTTTGGTGAATAAGTGAAAATATAGGTCAAATATATAAGTATCAAGTAGGTGCCTACATGGTATTAGGATCTGAGTTATAAAAGTCTAAAAATGCTCAAAATCCTCTATAGAGTATCCTTCTATATTGTATTTTGTTACTTTATATAGAAGTTAGAGTGTAAATTAAATGGAAATTCTCATAGGTATCTTCCTCTCTATACTCGTACATTCTTAAATATTTCAACGAGATACATTTTTTTTTTTTCATTTTATCAAAAGATAAAAGGATCTTGGAATAATTCATGCTCTAATTTAATTTGACTGGAAATAAGTTGAGTTGATATCCGAAAAAAGGCTGTAAAATTGCTTGAAAGCGCGAAATTTTGATATAAAAATGCAATTTTTATAGTTCAGTTTTTGAGGTATAAGTACCTACTATACAAATTTTTCATTTTTCAATGCCAAAGATGTGAGTTTTGAGACTTTTGAGCCCAAATTTTAAATTTAGGTTCAATATTTCCAGTAAAATTTCCAGTAAAATTATACAAAAATTTTAAGCATCATTATTATTAGGGTTTTTTAGATCCAAAAATGTAATTTTGAGCAAAATTTTATTTGAAATCTTTGCAGGACTAAGGTCTAATTAACTGTCCTGTCTTATTAATATTTTTGCAAATTTTGACATTTCGAGATCAAACTCTAATCAAATTTTGCACCTTTTCAATTAGGTAGATTAACTGCTCTAAATTTTCTACATTTTCTTATACTTATGAATACTAAAATACAGATACTTTGTAAATCTTTGCAAAATTTTGCAAAATTATGAGAATTTTCAACAACATTGGCATACCAAAAGGTCAGATAAATTGACCTCACAGTTTAAATTTACTTCAAATCTTGAAAAATTTAGAAAAGTGAAAGCTCCAAATATGAAAATCAACTCAAAAATTTCAGATACATGATCCAATATGCAAAAAAAGCAAAATTTTAAAAAGTTGTGCAAATTTTGACATTTCTAGATTAAATTACAATCAAAATTTTGCTAAATTTGACCATTCACAATCAAATTCTAATCAAATTTCTGCGAATTTTCGATAATTTTAAATGTTCTAATTCTTATATATTTCTTATTAATACTAAAAATCTTGATAAATTGTCAAATTTATGAGAATTTTTAACAACTTGAGCAGATGTCAGAGGTCAGAGACAATGTCAAGTTAACCTCAAAGGCCAAATCTGTAAAATTTTGATGATGCGGGCTAAAGAGCTAGAAAAAAGTGTTTAAAGAATTTTTACCCGGATTTTAAGTTTTTTAAGTATCATTGTAAATTAATATCAAAAAAAAAGGAAAAAGTTTTTCATACCTAAACTTTTTACTTTACTTTTATCCATTAGGATTTCAATTGCATTACCTACTGTCTACAGCTTTTTTTGTACAAAAAATCTCGAACCTCTAAATGAATTTGGATTTCATTGTAATTCTAGGAGACTATACTACCTCAAATGTAAATCTATTAGAGAGGACATGGAGATTAAGGGCCTTTTTTTCGAAAAAAATCACTTTTTTTGAGTAAAAAAAGTGATTTTTTGGGGTCTCAACAACTCAAATGAAAGTTAATGATGTGAAACTAATTTGCTGATTTGGGACCATTTTACCTTTGAATAGATTTTTGGGTTAAATACGGAGTACCCTTTACTTTTAATCGAAAATTTGAGCTGAATATTGAATTAGCAAATGGATCTTTTGACAAAAAAATTGGAAAAATTCATAGCTATGGGTAAAGCCTAAAAGTAATGCAAAATTAGGCAAAAAATTTAAGGATTTTTAATGGTTTTTAGATCCAAATTATGTAATTTTGAGCAAAATTCTCTTTTAAATCTATGCATTGTTATTAAAAGTCGATCAAAATTTTGCAAATTTTTTTCCTTCTATATCAAATTCAGGTCAAAATTTTATAAATTCACAACTTTCTGCATCAAATTTTGACCTTTAAAGGTCATTTACTAACCAAAATTTTGAAAATATTGACCATTTAAGGTCAATTACAACTAAAATTTTGAGAAATTTTGAACTTTCGAGATCAAATACTAATCAAAATTCTGCAATCTTTGAACTTTCTAGACCAAATTTTATGAAAATTTCGAAATATTGGCCATTTAAGGTGAAATAGAACTAAAATTTGAGAAATTTTAACCTTTCGAGATCAAATTCTAATGAAAATTTAAAACAAATTCAAAATATCGAATGTCAATTGATGTACCTAATATAGGCATTAAGTATGCTTAAAACTGTATTTGTCGATTTTTTGACATTTTGGTCAGGTATTGAAAGACTTTACAAGATCCCTAATATATTTCTGATTATGATTGCAATATTTTTTTTTTGGTTTTTTTTAGCTTTTGCAAAGTTCTAGATCGGAAATTACTTTGACCTTGATTCTTTGATGGGTCAAATTTATTTTGATTTTGATTGATCTCTCTGTTTATACCGAACCGACTGGCCAACTCTCAAGTTTTATTTATTTTTGAGGATTATATTTAAAAAATAGGCTTTTATAAATCAGCCCTAATATTTTCATATTTCACAAAAAAAGGGTTCTGTCAATCGCTTCATTTCGGATCTAACTTATTGTCATCAGAAAATACTACTAATACCTAAGACCTAAGAAAATACGCATTTCAGTCCATATTTTTATACTCAAAAATTGAGAAATTGATCGGTCAAACCATCATTTGGAGGCTCGGGAGATCATGTCTAATTTGCTAATGTCACAAAAAGTCAAATGACAAAATATTAGTTAAAATTTGGTCATATTTTCATCTAGATATTTCATCTAGGTATTCATAGCATATTTTCTTCAGAATTTGAGATTATTTTGAACTAACATTTGTTTAAGAATATCTTGGCTATATCTAGATACGTATTTTATGGCAAAAGTGCTTAAAATTTTAAAATTCAAGCCCAAATGCTTAGAATTTCAATATCCGAATTTTAAAAATCTTTCCAAAATATCCCTATACTTTATTAGAGTAGAAATTTCATTTTTAGACCAAAATAGCCAGATTAATGTGGCAGAAACTGAGGAATTAAGATTTTTTTATAATTTTATGATGGTTTTAGAGGGAAATTGTGCGGGCTAAAAATCCGTGTAAGAAGGTCATAAGTAAGTAGTAAGTAGGTAATAATCTCCGCAGATATTATTTACTTTTTTTCCATTTTTACCCTCAACAGCCATTATGATGGGCAGCCATACATTTCTCACGGATGATTAACCGGATCAGCCTCAAATTTTTTATATTTTTTACCCAAATACTCATACAACAAAATCTGTTCATAAAGTTGTTCCTTTGTAAAAAATGTAGGTATTTTAAAGACATTTTTAAGGTAGATTAGGGAAAGTTCAGAAATATTTTTGAAGGGATATCTTTAGGTTTTAATGTGCTTTCTGGGCTTTAACATGCAAAGGTGTGAAAGCCTAAGATATCCTTTGAACAGCCTGGTTTCCTCAAAAGAGATCTAAAAATTTCAGATCAAAATATCATCTGGTTCACATGAAAACATTCTGTCCAAATTTCAAAAACTATGTCCAAAATATCACTAATCTACCGTGCTTAACTACTTTAGATACTTGGCATTCCTGAGTACGTACGTTATAACGAGGTTATACTCTATTACATCCTATAGGTATATAATACCCTTTAGAACCCAAAAATATCTTTTTATCCGGTTTTTTTCCCCCAACTCAACTTAACAAGCACTTCAATTTCGAATGCGTGTAAAAGGCTGGCTCTAAATACCATAGAAGGCAAATAAAATGTGGAAATAAAATAATTGCTTTTTGTGGCCAGAAATAGCCTGTATTTCACCCATTAAGGAGGATATTAGGTAAAAATATTTGGCTAATTTTGAACAATGTACTTTATAGACAGGTTAAACTGTGAAACCAAATTGATACCAAAATGATCCAGATCTATTTATTTACAAAATTTACACAATTTTAAACAAAATTTTTCTGTTCGGTTAATTTGAAATATTTTAAATGATTATTAGCTAAAAATGTCCATTTGGGCCCTTTTCTCCGGGTTTTGATAATTTTGTATTTAAATTTGTCTATAAATAGGACTTTTAATAATCCTGGTAGGATACTGATACTTGAGCTATCTCGTATTTGCTGATGGTGTTTTTGTTTGGTAAGTTTATTTAAGAAATTTAAAGATCAGCAGGTAAATAATCCGTTTAATCAAACGCTTGAATTATTCAAAAACTCAATTTGCATTTCTTACTTGGATGATTTCACTTTACCCGAAGGTTATACTTATACTTTTGCTATAGGTATAGATATAAGTATAGGGGTAGATTAGAGATAATTTGGAACCCTTCTTATTTTGTACACCCTGTTTTATCAGATCTTATACATAGTTATTTTGAACTGAATTTTTTTGAAAATATCTCGATTACTATCTTTAGATAAGATATAAAACTCATAGATAGGTCAATTTATTTGATCAAGACTTCAAAGTACAATATCTAAAGCCAAATTTTGAAATTTTAGTCAATTTTTTGATTCAATAATTGAATAGATTTCTCCTTGGTGTATATTGTAGTAAATTTGGCAAAATAGAAACTTTTTTGAAATTTGGAATTTCTTGTTTCCAATTATTTAACCAGAAATTTGTCTGAAAATTTGAAAATATCTGGCCTATCTATAGATTATGAATATAAGAACTATAAATCAAAATAAAATTTGTTCAGACCAGAGGAAAACAGCCTGCTCAAATTTTGAAAATGTTTCAGAACTATCCCTAATCTACGATGATAACTTGAATTTAAATAAATATTAATTTTAGATTTTGACTGTGACTGATCTTGTGTATAATTCCAACATAAATAAGTCGACTCAAGTTAGTGAAATTTGGTCAATTCGAAAAATTATCAAATTTCTCTTAAAGTTGATAGTTTTTGTACTTATAAATGAGACCATTCAATTAAATATCAGTTATGAAATCCTAGATTTCGTAAGCTAAAACTAGGATTTCTGAAGGTAAATAAGAATACAACAAAACATCTTTTTTCGACTCGAAAATTCACATTCCTCAAAAGTCCTGAAAAATTTAAGAATTTTTTGAGAATTTTGAGCTGACTTTGAGGTCTGAAATTCTCAAATTAAAAGAAATATGAGATACTGTATAATAAGTATCCTTTGAAACTCTGTAAATATTTTGATTATTAGGTATGATATATACTTAAGTATGTAGGTGTATTGAGAAGTTATAATTGAATTTGTATTGACTAGAATAATATTGTATTATTTATTTTGTCTTTACAAATTTCTCTGTATTTTATATGGGGGGTTTGACAATTGTGACGAAATTTGTAAGAAATAATAATAATGATACTTTCTGGCCTAATTAGATTTGGCCAATGGAGTTTTTGAGAAATCGCAAGAAATTGGGATCCATTTAAGATATTAAATTTTGATAGTATAAAGTACTACAGATATACTTCGTATAATACTATAGTAGACTCACAATTCACTGCCAAAAACATCTAGACACTTTTTTAAGCACAAATAAAATATTAAAATACTACCATATATATACTACCTACATACATACATACTTATATTTGGAATACTCGTAGATAAAAGAGTTGAAAATCATCAAAAAAGCTCAATTTATCTATCAAATAGTAAAGTACTTCAAAATAATTCTCAAAAATCCAGTCAATTTAATTTGTCCAATCGAAATCTGACAAATTAACTAAAAGTTCGAAAGTGTGAATTTTTCAAAAATTTTTCAAATCGAAAAAGACCAAAATTTTGGTCTTTATTTTGGTCATTTATGGTCAAAAGACCATAAATGGGATTTCAAGTCCAAATTTTGATACTTTTATCAATTTTGGACCTTATAAAAACTAGATTAGAGTTTGATCTTTCTATAAAATCAACTGATTGTTGACCTAGAGGTCTGAAATTATCATTAATTTAATTTAAAACCATGATAAATCCCCAAAATGACCTTAAAATGACCAAAATGAAGGTCACTTTTCTAGATTTTTTATACAAAGATCAAAATTAGAAATAATTTTCGAAGCTCTTGAAAGTACTGTTATCTATCTAATAAAATATTTTGAAAAGATATCATAGGGTTATAATGGGCTTTCTGGCCTTTAAATGAGGTTTAAAAAAGGCCTGAAATCCTTTTCGTATGAAATTTTTAATCAAAATTTTTCAAAATTCGGCCAAAATTTCGACCTTTATAGTTAGTTTTTAAATCAGAATGTCTGCTGGTATATCCTTACAAACTGTATTTATGAATGAATTTTGTAAAGTTGGCTGGAATTCAAATCCATGGACAAAAAGTGTACTTACTAGATGAGTTTTTTTTGCAAAAAAAAATGTATTTTTATTTTGTTGGAAATAAATGGAAATGAAAAAAGTTCCCAATAATAAGACCCATACAGTATATAGAGAAGTTGTTTCATTTCGTGTTAAAAGGATTTAATATTTATTTTTATCGTCGAAATGAATAGGCTAAAATATATTAGTACTTCTTTGATTCTATAGACTAGTACTAGTACTTGTACTAAGGTAGTAAAAATCACAAAACAAAAGTGTATTGCTTATTAATGGCATAATTTTTTATTTTTTGTATATTTTTTTACCTCAGCCAAACCCTTGGGAATAATTTACATAAGAGTCCTTTGAAAATCCCCAAAATGGATTTTTTTCTAAAAATACACCGAAATTTAGATATACAATTTACAGATACTTTTAACCTGATTTGTGAAGCATTGAAGCAAAGGCTTTATACACAAGTTTGACTGTAGATTTTGAATTTTAAATCGGAAAAATCAAATTAAATTAGCATGCTTGGAAGGTTTTACCTTTTTAATTATTTACTCCCAAATCCCAATTTGCTCAAATCTTGAAAGTTTTTCAAGGATACTTCAAAAAAATTCAAATTTCCAATTATTTTTTTCCAAATATAAATCGACCTATTTAAATACTTACATAGGTACTTTGGTACTTTTGTAGCTTTTGAACTTTTAAACCTTATATGTACTTATAAGAGATATTATTTTGATTTCAGACCTCTAGGTCTAAAGTATATAAGACTCATAAAAGCTAAAAATTATACATAAAAATGCCTGCTACAGATAATAGGCTTTACAAATATATTTTGGAAAGCATTTACTATCAACTTTTCTGTAATTTAGTCATCTAAAATTACCAAATATTGAAGAAATAAAGTCCAGAATTTGACAATAATAGAGAAAGTCTATAGAGAAAGTTCTAGAATTTTTATTTCTGAACTTTGTAAAGATTACTTGTACATATTATTCTGTAATTTCGAATGAAATTTGATCGAAAAAAGCTGAGTTGGTTAGAGTGTTTATTTCACTGTATAAGTACCTATATGTATACCTTATATGTATTTTTTATGGGAAATCGACAAGCCCGTATTTCTATTTCTGATCTAAAATACTCAAAATACTCAAAATTTCTTGAACTAGTTTATTTCTTACACTTGAACTAGAGTCAACCATTTATCTACTTGTACTCTGTACTAGTATAATAAATACTGACAAATTGCCAAATGAGAAAATATCATGTAAAATTTAAGAATTTTTACTTTTTATTCTTAGATGTCTCCCTTATTACTTCGGGCAAATTTGAGATTTAAAATCAGAGATTTCAAATTGATTTTTTGTTAATTTTTTGCAATTTTTTGTTTTTGTTGACTTTTGACCTTATTCTTATTAGACAAGTTCATCAACTTGTCCATGGATTTTGAAGTGTTGTGGTGTCGAATTTTGGAATGTAATTCAATTTAATTCTTGATTAAAATTGTGAGGACTTGAACGGACAAATTCGTCGAAATCATCGAAATCGAGACTTTCTCAAAGAAATTCCTCAAAAAAAAAAGAATATTCTGGAATGGAATAATGGGTTTAAGGCTAAGGGCCTGGTACTAACAGTATATATGAGTAGATATCGAATTTCACGATTAAGCAGTTTTTACCTTAATGTTAGACTTACATCGAACAAGCAAAGTTTCTTAAAAATCACAAAAATTTAAATTTTTTCGGAAATTTTCACAGATTTTAGCTTCAAGTACGTATACGAGTAGATTTTGAAAGCATTTCTATTTGGAAAATATTGCAATTTTTGTAAAAATTGTATCGCAACTATTATAGCTATTTCTAATAGGGGTAAATTAGGGATAGTTCAGAAAGTTTTAGAAATTTGGATAGCCTTTTTTCAACTCAATTTGCTGGACAATTGACCTGAAATTTTGTATATATAGTCTAGAGAAAGCCAATCTTATTTAATCTAGATCAAAATTTTGGAATTTAAAAAAATCTGACTATTTGAATTGCTTTTGACCTAGAGGTCTGAAATTTTCAATCCAAAATCTACAAAAATTCTTTTTGACATCTTTAGAGTTTTGTTACTTGTTTTATAAATAGTACAAGTAGTGTAGGTACCTAAGCAGGTAGGTAGGTAGTGTAGTATTTCTATAAGAATCCAGCTAATTCACCTGGACTTGGTTCCATATATCTCAATATACGTTTATTTATACACTTGAAAAAAGCAATAAATTCAGAAAAAGTACTTACAATTAACCAACTACATGTAATGTACCTTAGATAGTACACTTTATATTACACCTATCATTTAGTAAATAAATAGTGAGAAAAAACTCATTATTTTATATAGAAATAAACCTCTAGAATATATAAGTACCCTACTAACTACTAGTACTACTTATCTTTAGACTACTATATTACAAAAAATTGTTTATGCAAAAAAAGCAGGTGGAAAATTTTATATTTGGTGATTTAGGAGTCTACATAAGTAGGTCTTCTTAATCCATTTTATAATCAAAAATTTCAAATTTTTTAAATTTATGTAACAAAGTACTAGTATCTAAAGATAGAATTCTAATTTTGGCAAAAAATGGTCATAATTTTATACTGACAGTAACTTAACAATATAAAAATTTGAAAAAACCAGACCCTACATAACAATTTCGATTAAACAAAAAGTCCTACTGATCTTCAAATTTTTTAAAAATATTTCTAGAAAAGTATCTTATGAAATTGTCAGATGAGATTCCAAGTGTAAATAAGGGTATCATTTTTCAAGAATTTTATTTTTTTTGAAATTCTAAAATTCTTGTAATTTTCCAATCTTTTTACATGGGTGAAGCCTTAGAAAGGGCTTTTTTTTATGGGATTATTGTACATTTACACCTGACGAAATATGCTTGAAAAGTATCTACAAAATACAAGTGTAATAATAGTACCCTACTTATACTTAATAGTACAAGGGTAATATAGGTACATTAGGCAGAAAAAAGGGAAATGGTTGCAAAAAAAATTGGAATATTACATTATTATATTATTTTCTGACACGAATTTCATACTCTAGTACAAATATAATAGTCTATACATCTACTATAAGGTGCTACATACAATACTGATCGATTTCCTTAGGCTTGAAAAGGTACACTGATAGCTATATACCTGTATTATTTGAGCCAAAAATGTACATTTTTAGAAATAAAATGTCATTTTCTCTTGGTATTTTTCATATTCTCAAATTTTATCTGCCCTTTATAGTAGGGGTAGATTAGGGAAAGTTCGGGAAAACTTTTCAAAATTTTAGAAATTTGTTAAAAAAAGGTTGAAATTCGACCTTTTTCAAAAATACAAAATTTGGAAATATTTCCTAATCTAACCCTTTATGTCTTTAGAGATACCTAGTCTAGAATTATGGAATTTTTACTGTCTTTATCTTACTGAAAGTTTCGCAAAATACAAAATTTTGTACTTGTATTTATTTTTCTTTTATTAAGTGTATTATACTACTATAAGTAAGTACTACTATAAGTACCCTACTATAAGTACCCTACTATAAGTACTATAAGTATCCTATACTATACAATAAGTACTAATGTAGAATGTATTAGAATAGTATTGACAATGAAATGAGAAATAAAATTGACATTGACTTATTTCCCGAGGTTTAATTTCATTTCATTTTTTTGTTCAAGTCTGGCCAGCCAGCCTTTCTCGTCTTTTTTTTCTCCTATGTGTCCGCAAATACCAAATAGAAAAAATCTTAGGATAAAAGTATGAAGAAACTTTTTTTTTCTATTTCTTATTATTCTTATAACCCTTTCATTTGATATAGTACAGAGTACTAGTTAGTATACGAGTATTTGCACACAAAATCACCTTATACTAGGTATATCGTAAAGTTTTTGTATAAGTAAAATAAAGGTTATAATCAAAAGATTTGAGAAATTACATTCTGTACATGTACAGGCCAAAAAATATAAAAAAAATATGACATACTTCAGCCTGAGATTAATTGCCTTTGAAAATATCCCCAGTAAGTAAAGTACTACTTAATAAGTATTATAAGGGTATAGTTGGGTACTTAAGTATGTATGTAGGAGGCTTTGGCAATTTGAAATTAAAAAAATCTATGAAAGATTTATTGAATTTTGTATCGGTAGATAGCCAAGAATTTCAAATACCAGCAGAGATTTTTGATCATAATTAATTTTGAGATTATAAATACAAGAAAATTGTCAAAAAACGGCGAAATTTTTGCTTAAATCGCCTAAATAGGCGATTTAATTTATCTAATTTTTGTAGGATCTATTTAAGTGTGTTTTAGAAAAAATCGACTTATTAGGAAATGAAAATGCGATTTTTCTGGTTGATTTTTCATTACTTGAAAATTGCCAAAAAATGGTTAAAATTTTTACTGTTTTCGCCTAAATAGACGGAAATTTAGCTAATTTTCGTAGGATTATCTACTTTAGTGTGTTTTAGGAATAATTGACTTATTAGATTAGTTATTAGGAACTAAATTTTCGTATTTCAATTTAGATTTGGAAATGTGACCTCTATTTATGTCGATTAGAAAAGGTTCTAATCGACCTATTCACTTGAAATCTAGTTGATTTCTAACTGTTAAATTATTTAAATTTCAATTTATCTAACTGGACAATCAATACAACTGGACAAACTTTAAAAAAAAAGGTCAAAATCAAACACTGAGCTGAAAATATATACTTTTGTGATTTCCTTTTTATCTACCTGGACTTTTATTATTTATTTAAGTAGGTAATATTATTTACTGTAGATTGTACCTTACTTATATACTAGATGTAATATAGGTATAATATTATTGTGCTTTCTCCCTTGGGGAAAATCTTTTTACTATCTAAATCTAAAACTTTTGTCACTTTCCCTTTGATATACAGAGACATTCATAAATACCACTGCAAAACTATAAAAATAATGAAAAAAATTGCAAACTTTTCAAAGTATCTTTTGATTTTGACAAAAGAGTATAGATACGAGTAAGTACCTATAATTATAAAAAAATCAACAAACATTACTATTACAGCTATATTAAAAGTGCTCTAAACTTTTGAAATTTCAATGTGAATCGTATTTTTAACACACACTGCAGTACACCAGAAAATAATCCAAGATCATAACCAAATTTTGTAGGTACTTGTTTATCTAAGGAAAAAGGAAAGGTCGCAAAATAAAATAAAAAGGACTTTCCAAGTTATAAAAAATTCATAGTAGTCGACCTAGTAGGTAACCTAACCTAGTAGTGTGGGTACCTAAGTACCTACTAGGACTTGGAAAAAAGGTAAATATTGTGAAATTACAATTTTTATTTACCTACCTACATACTTTCAGGAATGTAAAATCCTACTATAAATTGTCATGTAATTAAATCTACCTAGGTATAATATTTTAGGATTCTAACTTTATAGTGTAGGTAGGTAGCAGATACCAACCTACAAATTGTAATTCTCAAATATTTCGTAATACCTTGCAAAATTAGGCTAAAAATTTCATTTTTTAGAAAAATTTAGAAAAATTTCTTAGGTTCCTTATGTAAAATTCAAAGTAAAGTTCCATCTACAAACTACTCAAAGAAGCCTAAAATTATTGTCAAGATTTTGAACGAATTCGTATTACATATATCTAAAGATGCACTATTCAATCTCAATCTACAGTAATACTAATTTATACTTATTAGAGTTCAGCAGTTTATTTAGAGACATCTCAAATCATTATTTTTATATTTATCATATACCTAAGTAAATAAGCAATATCTGATATTTTATGACATTTTAAAAGCTAATAATACTGATGATGAGAAATTCGATTTGATCAGAAATAATTCAGAAAAATGGCAAAAATTTTGATTTGATTTTGTCCATTTGATATAGTATAAGGATAGGTACTATTCCTAAGTAAGTAAAATGATAAAAATGATCAAAATCTCCAATCATTATTAATCTATTTCAATATCAGACTAAAATTGCATTTTTTTCAAAATGTCAAAAAATAAAAAATGGTTTTTTGACCAAAAAAAAAGAAGTTCAAGGTGCTTTACTTTCATTCTCTATTATTACTTGGACTAGTACTTTGGTAGTACTCGTATGTACAACTAGGATCCTCTATAACGACACTAATTTATATTTTTATAAAATCATCACAGGTTTACTTAACTTTTAGACACATTTTTTAAGAAAAAATTGACAATTTTATAAAACTATTATGTCGATTTTGAACAAATTTGGCATATAGGGTCTAGTTGTGCCATTTCATCATTAATTTCCAGTACTTTATCATATAGTTATTGATGATATTAAAAAATTGGAATGGAAATATGAGAGGCTTAATGATAAAAAATTCTTTATGAAGAAATTGGGCTGTATAAAGTCCCATTGACATTATGGGGTGAAAGACAAGGGGATTTTTTATCTTTCAATTTCCACTCGGATTCTCAGAAATTTTTGGGTTTTTTTTTCCGACTTGGCCATCAAACTTGAAAGACATGAATAGGGCTTGTTCTATTATACATACATATATCTACAGTATAGGTAGTAGAGTCCATAGGTTGATAAAAAATTTTATTTCATTCTTATCCTGATCTTTTTTTATATCAAGTACTTATAGACAGCAAATGGTCAATAAAAATAAAGACCTTTTTTTGTACATTTAACGAGGGGAAATTGAGTCGAGTGCTTTTTTTGCAAGTTATTTCCTATACTTACTAATTACTAAAATTACACAAGATTTCAGGCTAAAATACTCTTAATTTTTCCAATCCTTAGGATACTCAAATGCATATAATTATACAAAAAATTACGTGAATAGGTTGACCTAGAGGTCTGAAATTTTCTTTATACTCGTACCTACTTACCTAAAAATAAAATTATTTCAAAATTTTAGAGATTTGGTGCAATTACCCATTAGGATTAGCGAGATTAGTAAAGAAACTAATTAAATTGTACGATTTAAACTATCCTATCCTATCTGTGTGATATTTAAAATCTTGGGATAAAAATAATCCGTCAGATTTATAAATTTCAATTTCGGGGATTTTCAATCAGATTGCTTTATACATATACAAGTACTAGGTTCTAAATTTCAAGTTTCAAAGTATCTATCTACTATGCATATGGTATTAGTACCTACATACATACTGGTAGTATTATAGTACTAGTATATATGGAAATAGTGGGAGCACAAAAATGAAAAATCGGTCCATTTGTTCAGTCATTTGCAAAGACAGGGAAAAATTTGTATTTTGCTGCAAATCTGCCCATTTCCCCACAGACACTTGCAAAGATTATTCCATACAAATAAATTGCAGCCATTAGCACCATCACCTTCTAGCTCGCTCTGTAGTACCTTTACATCATTCAAAATGCGCAAAGTTTGGTCAAAAATTTTTTAAAAAAATTACTTAAATTCCTATTATAGGTATAAGAAATATAATGCGAAGTATCTGTAGTACAGATAAGTAAAAAGGGTTCAATTTTTTTAAAATTATTTGAGCCTTTATGAAGCTTGAGGATATTTTGAGTTTAAATAGAAATATAGACGATTTATTCAAAAACCCAGGGATTTTGGTTTGGTCTCCAATATGTAAGGGATACACGAAGAAGTATGATATTTCATTCAGATTTTGCATTTTGGAATTTATTCTAGACTGATTATTGGTACTTCGAGTTTACCCTACAGATTGATCCAAAACCGACTGATTCAAATATCAGTAATATTTGAGTACTATGTAAAATAACATGAAATATAAATTTTGGATAAATTTCTTAATAATATTTCTTAATTTCATTTCTTAAACTTAACTTTTGATATAAAAACAGAACAGCCTAAGACCCAGAATGATTTTCTAATACAGCAATCTATATTAGGACTTGTAGATTGTTACAGATTAATAAGAAAAGTGTAAAAATAAAATCCAAAAGAATATCTTAGTCTTTCAGGCCTTTGGCCTTTGCATGCTAAACCTCATATAAAGGCCAGAAAGCTCATTAAAATCCGAAGATATCCTTTATACAGATATTTTAGGTATGCTAATTCTAGTATCTTTAAAATTTGGACTAGATGACTAGATAGGCTATAGATACAGTACAGTTTAAACACCCTCGAAATAGGTGGCCATCAGGAAGGGTAAGATTTGGGATGGTTTGATTCACACCCAAAATCTCCAATTATCTAAATATCCAATAAAAATCTCCAATTCCCAAAATTTCCAATAAAAATCTCCAAATACCCAAAATCTCCAATGGCCAAAAATACAAAAATTTAAAAATTAGAGATATTTATTGGAGATTTAGGGAATTGGAGATTTAGGGTCGTGATTTAGGGTCATCACGAAGATTTGGTTAGTAATTTACATTTTTCTTCATTACCTATCAATTCTTCGATAGATATTTAAATAAAGTAAGTATTCTCATTTTTTTTCAATACTTACCTAGATCAAGTGGCAAATGTGGCAATACGAGTACATATCAGTAAAATACTAAAAAAAATATCTTGAAATAAACAAGATACTTTTTCTAATACCGATAGAAATCTCTAATACTTATAATAGCACAAACTCGTGCTTAAGGCTCATGATTTTTAAAGAATTGCATTGTTTACAAACAATAAAATGAAATCTTAACAAGGTGCATTGTTTTCTTAAAAAAAATATTTCACCTACTTCTACTACTATACTATATCTTAATGGTACATTTGAATCAAAAATCAGTTCAAATTTCAAATCTCAATGCGATTGATACATTTTTTGTAGATTTTTGAATATCTTTGAGTAACCTAATTTTAATATGTACCTAATCGTAAGTAGCAATTTTAAGGCTAGGTAACAATTAAGATGTTAAATAATGCAAAAATTTAAAGTACTAGTAGACAAATACACTAGTAGTAAAGTTGCAGCTACACTATATAGTAGTTTTTTGTATTTGAATCAATTTAATTGCCAATATTTAGTAGACCAATTAAATTGATAATTAACTGTGTCATATCAACTCAAAGAATGAAGTCAGATACTTTGTGTGTAGGTAAATATTTTGAGATTGGGAGTTTCAAGTTTTTAATTAATGAGATAAATCATTCTAATTGCATTTGAAAATACATATACCCTTTTTTATCTTAGAATTATACCTAAACATCATCTAAAAAAGGTCTTTACTGACTTTAAAATTTGTCTGCTTTTAACCTCTTTTTGCTCTTATTCTAAAAGGGGTAGAAATTAGAGATAGTTTGAAATATTTTCTTAATTTCATTTCAGAACTTTCAGTTGATATTTTGACTTGAAATTTTTAAATTTTTAGAAATAGATATCCAAAATGTTCTCTAATAAACAGGTCAAATATAACAATTATTTTTTACTAAAACAAGTCAAAATTCAAAAATGTTCCAATTATCCCTAATCTGCCCCTAAATTTACTTGAAAAATTGCAAAGTTGTTAAACTTAATCTCTATAAAGCACTTTTTTGGTACTTTAGAACAAGGTATTCTATAAACAATAGGATTATACCTAACAAAATTAAATATCTAGGTATATGATAGGATTGTTCAAAATATCGAAATTTTGAGAAAAATATTGAAAAATAAAATTTGGTTACTTTTTAGACGAAATAAATGACTGAAATGAGAGCTTTTTGAGATGATCTCGAGCATTTTTTTTTCTCTTAATTTCAGGCTTGAATATATCAATGTTAATAGATTTAACATTGATAGTAGTCCTAGTTTTAAAACTAATAGGTAGGTACTACTAGTATTATAAACTACTAGTATTTGTGAGCAATTAAAAGTTTAAAAGTAGAAATAAAAAAGGCAATCAACATGCAAAAGTAAGTAAGAAAATCTAGTTTTACAAAACTGAAATGATAAATTGAAAAAAAAAAATGAGATTGACACATATCTATAATCTACAAGTCTTATAACCACAAAAGATCAGCAGGTCAGGTAAAATGTTGATTTCTTGTTTGAAATCTTCACTTTTTCTCAATTTAATTTTTTTTTAGAATCTAAATGCTAATATAGAGAGTTACAGTTACAAGTACTTGTATATGTATTTAGCTATATAGTGATTAAGTTTGGGTTTAGGTTAGTTGAACTTGCTTGCTAAATTACTCATAATAATGCAATTTCTGAACGAGTTTCTCTTTTACAATTTATTTACAATTCTCACATTATCTCACCGGTATATTGACTAGTTAAATATAATCACTAATGACATGGGGATTCGCAATTAAAGATATATACCTTAGGTAAGTACTTGACTAGAATAGAAATCTTTAAAAAAATCATTTACGAAATGGAAATTTTAAATTACCCACAATATCCTTAGGCTAGGTCTAAAAGTACTAGGATTTAATTAACTACTCTTTAAGTCAATTATTAATTATGTAACTAAAGAGTAAAATGCACTAAAATAGAGAATCCAACAAAAATAAGCTAAATTGTCGCCCATTTTAGCGAAAATTTTGACTATTTTTTTGGCAATTTTCCAGTAATCAAAAATTCTTTAGAAAAATCGCATTTTCAGCTCCTAATAAGTAGATTTTTCCTGAAATATACTAACAATGAGTATTCTACAAAAATTAGCTAAATTGTGGCCTATTTAGGAGAATTTTGTCTAAATGGAGCAACTAAACCCTATAAGGGTCCTTTGGTTTGGTTATGCAGTAGGAAAGGCAGAGAAACAGACAAAGTGTAGATCAAGTTCTTGATAAACTAAGTGCTTGCATCGCCCGTTCGAAACAAATGAACCCTAAAATTTTGAAAAAAAAGTCTTTTAGTTGCCCTAAAATCTTAAAGTTTATCTCTTTATAAAAACATTTTAGATAACTTCATAATAATACCCTACTTATAGTTCTAAAAATGTTCAAAATGATTTAAAATCTGTTTGAAATTTTACGACATTTTGAAAATTCGTAGTAATAATACGAGTAGGGTACCCTACTGTATACTTGTTAAAGAAAGGCAAATGGTTCAACAGGAGTGGCCATTGATTTGTCTTGACACAGAAAAGTTAATTTATCTTGATCTTAAACTGACATTAACATTTTCAAGTTTCAAAAAACTATTAGACTTAGGTACATTTTGTGCATATAACAAGCCCCTATATCTATCAGCCCAATATTTCTAATGAAAGAACGGCTCTTCAAACGAGAGGAGAGGTTAAGACTCAAGTTATTAACTTTTAAATACTCAAAAACTTGTAATAGTAATAACTTATATACGAGTATACTATAGTATATTAGAAATCAAAGGTCAAGTTGTTAAATGTAACGAATAAAAAAGCATTTTCAAGCTTTTTAAGTTAGGTATAAATCCAAAATGTTGTTTTTTCTAAGGCTTATTTAACTTGAGATTAGATTGATATTTATTACCAAATCCACATCTACACTCTACTTATGAATATGCTGGTCTAAAAATTATAAAATCTCAAATTTTGTATAAAAATCTAGGTGTATAAGGTACTATCTTTTTGACGTAGAATTTCAGACCTCTAGGTCAATTATTAATGGAATTTCTTAATCTACCTGAAAGACTCGTAAAGTATCTTACTTTTCAGTTCAAACTAGAATTTTTGAGTCAATTTTGGGTCATTTTTTGCCATTTTTTGTCAATTTTAATCAGATTTGAGCCCCTGGGTATCATATTATTATGACATAAAAAATTATATTCTTACCTACTTATAATAAAACGGTTTTACCCTAACGAAAGCCCGCACCCTCAGACAAATTACAAGATAATTTATATAAATATAGTTTAATTTTAATAGTTCTTATTTTATTTTAATCCAAAATTTTTGAAATTT
>JAQIXA010001043.1:0-29908 GCA_034699045.1 Nanhermannia cf. coronata Gr-Ori-00579
TAATTAATCATTAGTTAAAAAATCTCTTTTTTGTATGCTAAGGACTGAATCTGGTTTTTCAAATCCAATCTGACTGAAATGTATGTATAAGCCATCAAAGCTCCAATATAATGATCTTGAACTTTATTTATGATTTAAATTTTAATAATTTTACTCAGCCTTTCCTCTATACCTACACTAATACACTAATAAATTTTCTAAAAAGTATCTACCTACTTATACTGATACTGTAGGTAACTTGTAAGTACTATGGTACTTACTAAAATAGTCAAAATTTTTATTTTGTATTTTTTATAGTTCATTATTATTAGTAACAAGTACTTATTTACCTATTTAGTAATTAGTAATTATTTTAATAGGTATACTTATTAAGATCAGACTTATAGGTACTAAAATAATAATTACTAATATATTTATTTTATTTACTCTAAATGCTATGTAAGCTATGCATACAAATTACAATAAATAGAATATTTAAAGTGTAAAAATGTACTAGTCGTCGACAAACCTACTTCCTTTCATATTTATAAGTAATAAGGTGAAAATAATGTTAAAAAATCATCCCCCCTCGAGAATTTAAAAGATATCTAAATGTTTGTCTTTGTCTTTTATGTAGGTAGGTATTATGTGTATGTATATGAAATCATAAATTATTAAAATCACGAACCGAACATCAACAATTGTATAATTTGCAAAAATATTTGGGTAAGGTACTCGATTTTTATCTTATCCTTATGCTTAGTGTACTAATCGAATCGAATCGAATCGATACAGTATTACAAGATAAATAACAAAAAAATCTCATCAGAATTCTGAAATCATTTAAAAAAATTTTAAAAATACATATTTATCTAAATATACCTACAAAATAAGTAGGTACCTAACCTAACAAACAAACCTAAACCTATACTCGTATCTAATTAAAGGCTAAAAAAGGACTGGTAGATTTGACCTCAGCCTCAGACTCATCTTTATTATGTATAAGTATAAGTGCTTAGGTACTTTAGTTAACAAAATTTCATTTAATAAAACTTGAAAACTTGAACCAAAAGATTGCAAGCCTCCAGTCAAGTACCCTGCTAAGTTAGTAACGTAAGTAAGTAAGGTATATTATGGGTCTTGAATTGAATATATTTTTTAAAGGTAGGGGTAGACTAGGGGGGGATTCAATAACGTTTTGAAAATTAGGTCCGACTGTTTTCGGATGAGTCAGTCAGTCAGTTGTTATTTTGAGTTTGATTTTGACCTGACCTGTTTAAGAATATCTCTAACTAACAATAAGATTATAATATTTCAGGTTCATGTCAAAATCATATTACCTACCTATATACTTAGGTACATCAACTGGCTCATTCGAAATCGAAAACAGGCGCAGGGTGTCGAAATTTTAAAAATATTTCCGAACTATCCCATATCTACTTCTACTCAAAAAAGGTATTATTCTTCTTTAAACCAAGTTCAAAGTTCAAGTTCAATAAAAAAAAACCGAGGTTTTTTGTTTTTTGCTGGAAATTGTCCAGGATTACCCCATAGGGATATGTCTGTATGCATGTATATGTGTTATGTGTATGTGTATGTGATATATAAGATGAGATGTCGCCGTCGCCTTTGAATGTACTACAGATGGGTTATTTAATATAAAAAAATTCAAAATCAAAAGTATCCATATAAAAAGGTTACCTACCTAATTACTACTAATTATTTTTACTTTTTAAATTGTTAAACTATCTAGTTAGTTAAAGTTAAAGTAGTTGATAATAAAGTTAAGTTATTTGTACTAGTAGTAATAAGGGTCTCTCTGATAGCTAGCGTCCAGGATAAGTCATTATAGGAGATCAGGAGAAAAACGGAGGAGAGTTCAGCACAGTGGAGGGGATGGTAAGAGCAAATAAATAAAAATTTACGAGATGACAGTAATTGTAAATTCTAATTGACTTTTTAATAATAATAATTAATTATTTAGCGTTACCCGGGCTCTGGAAGTGACGAAGGTGGTGGTCAACTAGGACAACAAGGTAGTATTGGTGGTGGTGGTCAACAAGGTGGTCAGGGGCTCAATAAAGATGACCAAAAACCGAGATACTCCATCCCGGGAATCCTACACTTTATACAACATGAATGGGCGAGGTGACACTTTGTTCTTTAATTTTTAATATTCATTTATTACCTTTTAAAGTACTCATTTATTAAGTAATGATTGTTTAAATGTACAAAAATTAATTAACTTAACTTTAATTGTAGGTTTGAGATGGAGAGGGCTTCATGGGAGCTCGAGAGAGCAGAATTGCAAGCTCGGATCGCATTTCTTCAGGGAGAAAGAAAGGGTCAAGACAATCTGGTCAGTTTAATTTCCCCCCTTTTTTGTAACCCTTATCTTATATACCTTCTTGACCTTTACCTTTTACATCACTTTGAAAGAATTATCTTCACCTCACTATGTAATTTAAAATTTAATCAAATTCTTATTTCTTTTATTTAGAAAAACGATCTTGTCAGAAGAATTAAAATGCTTGAATATGCTCTCAAACAAGAACGGTAATTTTATTTAAATTATTTAAACAGAGTATCTCTAAAATAATAAGGAAAATAGAGTAGAGTACTTACTAGAGCTCTACCATTTATTTTCTTACCATTATAAATTAGTAGTACAGTACCACCTACCATATTATGTAAAAATAATTAAGTATAAGTAGGTAATCGCTTATAAACAATTAGAAAATTTACAGTTTCTCAAATAGTATTTTCTTTGTGATTGTATTTTTAGAGCCAAGTTTTACAAATTAAAGTATGGATCAGATGCATCGGGTGAGGGTAATTTGTGTCCAGAACTTGGGCCAATCCCACCAGAACTGACAAATTCTGGATCTGATGGGGACCCAATCACGTCACAAGTTTCTTGGAGACAGGGCCGACAGCTTCTCAGACAATACTTACAAGAGATCGGTTATACAGACACGATCATCGATGTTCGATCGAATCGTGTGAGGACCCTACTTGGACTCGAAGCCCCCGAACAACTTCAAGGACAACAGCAAGAGAATGGAAATGCACTCGATAAAAGAAACTCAAATGAACCACAAAATAACAGAAGAAGTTTACCACCTGGGAAAAAAGTTAGAACCTTACCTTTCAAATACCTTAAATATTTTTAAAATATTATTTTTTAACTATTTTTTTATTTCTAGTCTTTGGCGGAAGCAATGATAATGGAAGCAGAATCAGCTGTAATGGCAAATTTTGATTTTCTTTCCGGAGGTATGGACGTTGATGATGATGATGATATGGGTGACGATCTGGATGATGTTGATGATGAGATCAAGAGCTCTAAAGGAGGTAGGAAGGGGATGACTGATGAAGTTGATGCCGAGACGGAGGAGGTGCTCAACGAGTTCAGTTTTCTTGGAGCTGAAGACGTGGGGGGCTCCTCTGAAAAGTCTGAGGAGTGGAAATTTACCAATGTGCGATCTGCGGCCGATGATGTGAGTTTAGGGGAATTGGCTCAGCTTACAATTAATAATGATGCTGACATTAATATGGATGTAAGTTCTATAATATTTTTATTTTACTGGTACTGGATGTATTCAAGAAAATGAAAATTCAATTTTATAAACTATTTTTGAAATTTATAAAGGCAACATTAGACAAAGAGGCATTTAGAAAAACTTGGATGGCCAAGTATACTCTTAGAAGTCATTTTGATGGTAATAAAATTAATAAATATTATATAATTTGTGTTAGAGTCTATTTAATTCAACCTTGTTTCTGTTTTGCCTTTAAAAATTTAAGGTGTCAAAGCACTAGCTTTTCATCCAGTTGAACCAGTTCTTGTCACGGCATCAGAAGATCATACATTAAAATTATGGAATCTACAAAAAACTGTTTCCGCCAAAAAGTAATACTTGCACATTAAAATCAATTATTTATCATTTAAAATATGGTTTATTTTATTAAATAGGAATGCATCATTGGACGTAGAGCCTCTGTATACATTTCGGTCACATACAGCTCCAGTACTGTGTTTGGCGATGAGCGCCACTGGAGAACAAGTTTACTCGGGCAGCCTCGACGGAACCATTCAATCTTGGACACTTCCTAACTCTAATATAGATCCATACGATTCTTTTGGTTTGTACACACACACTACACACACACACATAAATAATATTTTAGTAGTAAATTAAAACTAATTTATTTACAATCTCTCTAGATCCAGGTGTATTATCAAAAACTTTCACTGACCATAAGGATGCAGTCTGGGGTTTGAGTATTAGTCAAAAACTCCAGCTCCTTTCTTTCTCAGCTGATGGGACCGTTAAACTCTGGGATCCTAATTCTAAAACACCTCTACTTGAATCATATAGTTCTGAACAAGGTAATAATTAATATAAATTATATATAAATTATTCCTGCAATAGATATAATAATAGTAGGTATGACTATTTTGACAAGATTTTACAAGTTACCTACTTTATTATTGTTATTTTTAGATGGAACTCCAACAGCTATTGATTTTGTGCGTGATGATCCATCACATATTGTAGTTGCTTATAACAGCCAGTGTGTGATTTACGAGCTGGAGAGTCGGAAGCAAGTGGTTCGTTTTGAGTGTGATGGAGTTGGGGCCATCAATCGAGTCGTCTGTCATCCCACACTCGCGTTGACGATAACGGCTCATGAGGATCGTCATATTCGGTTCTGGGACAACACTACTGGGAAACTCCTTCATGCAATGGTCGCTCATTTAGATGCTGTCTCTTCTCTAGCCCTTGACCCCCATGGACTTTATCTTCTCTCTGGAAGTAAGATTTTACTTTTACTACTAAAAAGAAAATAAGAATGTTTAACCTAAAAATATTAAAATACTAAAATATAAATAATTAATTTTTTATTGTCAAGGCCATGACTGCAGTGTAAGAGTATGGAATGTAGAATCAAAACAATGTCTTCAAGAAATGACTGCTCATAGGAAAAAATTTGATGAAGTAATATCAATTATTTTTTTCACATTGATTTTAAATCTAATTTATTTTTTTTTTAAATATATTTTAGGCTATTCATGATGTTGCTTTTCATCCTACTAAACCTTTCATTGCCTCTGCTGGAGCTGATGGTCTAGCGAAGGTTTACATTTAACTAAAAAAGGTCTATATATTTAACACTCGTAAATTATTACTTTAACTAATTTTTAAAAGATTGTAGTTGTAGTAGATTTAAATTATTATTATCGCCAGTTAAGTTACATTAGTTTTTAGGCGTCCTAAATAGGTAGGTAGATACTAGATAAATTTAACTGTTATGAAAATGGTGGTAATAGGGACTACACAACTACTAAATATTAATATGCATATAAATAGATAGCAATAATTAATTATAGGCCACTAAACTAACTAAATTAGGAAATTCATTCATGATAAAATTATAACAAAAGAATTCGTGATCTTTTTTTCATTAATTTATACCTCAGAATTTACTCAGAATTTTTACTTCAAAACAAACAAAGCTGATTTATCTCAATTTTTTAAATTATAAATATAGGTATTCTGTAAATAATAATATTAGGTAATTACCAATCGTTTTTATTAAACTTTTTAAATTCATGAAATGGGATAAAGAAGTGAAATCATAATTAAGATTAAGAAATTCTACAAAATTCTAAAAATAATTATGATATGATAATTATTAAAATGAACCATGAGCGAATTCAAATCAAATAATAATGTATTATTAAATTATAAATGAAATGAAATGATACGTACTCTCGTAATTAAGTATAGTAAGTAGGTAGGCAGCATTATTATAGTTATAAAATGATTTTAAAATATATAGGTATTTAAGTAGTTTTAAAATATAAATAATACAATAGGCCTAAATTGAATACCTTATAAATACCTGCTTAGAATTAAGCCTATGTACATTTATTTCGAATATAATTTTTAATGCATTTTATGTAATTTCCAACTACTTAAAAAAAAATAATATTATTATACTGTTTATTTTATATATCTATTATTAATTATTGTGTAAAAGTCCTCAAAGAAGTATAAATGTATAAGGTTAAGGTTACTTGAATAAGAGATTAATAATTTGAAATTATTAATTAGGTTTATAAAATTGAAACAATGTATTTCATATACATATTACCTACCTAATATTTTTATCATATTATTATTATTATATAATATCATTTCCAAATTATTTCATATCCAAAGGCTAAAACTATTGAATTTTGAGTATATTATTATGCAAGTAATTAAGTTTTAATTTTAAGCTAGGGAATGAAATTTTAAATACAGGATAGAAAATTACCTACTTAGGATTAGCATTAAGAAAAGTACTACTAGGATAGGATTAGTTAGATAGATATACAAAATATATTTTAGTAGATTGGATAAATTGATTTTTAATATTCGTATTCGAATTGCTGCTATTTTAATACATCATCTACAGTACTAGAAAAAAGTAATAATAAATAAATGATATTAGTAATCTCTAATAAGAATAATAATAATAAAATGATTAGTACTAATGATAAAATATATAACATGTGTAAAAGGCTGTTAGAATTAGGATTTATTATAATTTAACATAAAAAACTGTTTAAAATTTATACATTTTATTGTATAAAATAATAAGTTAAAAAATAATTTAACTAACTAAACTATAATTATAATATTCTTTGAAATATCGTATATTATAAAAAGTATAATATAAAATAAATACATTTAAGTATGTTTATCTAATTTTTTATCAATTTTATTGCTTTCATGATCTGATTATTGACTTGAATTTTTTTTTAAAGTTAAGTACCCTATCATATCCTAAGTTTCGTTTTCAGGCCTAGATAGGCCTAGATAGATTTCAGGCCTAGATAGATAGGGAAAGAATTTATCGGTAGATACATTTTTATTTTTAACCATTATTTTATTCAATGCTTTTTTTAAATCTTTACAAAATCATGGATATGTACGAGTATAGTGAATATTTTAATTTTAGGTAAGGTAGTAATTATAAGTTAGGGTATTATAGATTAATAATGACTATTTTAGTGAATACATATTAGATTAGCTGGTCTGGTCATTGAGCCAGCTGGATATTCTGCTACCAAAAATTTCCATCCACCGACCATTGGTCCTGATGGTCGCCACATATGGCTCCAGTTGCTCTAAATACTCATTGAGAACCACACGGTTGGTCTCAATGAACATTTCAACCTATAGCCAAAAAAATGAATTTTTTTTTTGAAAAATCCTTTTCATTGAAGATTTGTGCTACTAAATAATTAAACCTTGTTAAGGTCATCAGGAAGTGAGAAATAGTCCTTAATAATCCGAATAACAGATACGATGGGGACCACATTTCCAGAGCTATCAAAAATTTTCATTCAGATTTTCGTTAATTATAAATTTATCGGTTCACTTACTAATCTATGATGGACTGAATATTTGCCTCGACATAGTTGAATACCACATGCCTCAGCTCCATATCTAAAAAAAATTAGGTTATTGACCATTATATAAATTAAGGAAAAGATTTTTTTATTTACTGGTAGAGAGTTTTTCAAAGATGAGGTTCACGTCACTTTTGGCCACCCCTGAGCTTTCAGAAAGGGCCATTTCGATCCAACTTTTATCGTAAACCAAATTTTATAAAATTATAAATTTCTAGATACATATAATATTTGAATATTTTATGTATGTAAGTACGATAATAGTAGGGTCTGGTCTTGGACACAACCACCGATGGCAGCTATCCAGAGATTTTTCTGGGCTAAATTGTTAGTAGCCAATGAGTCTTTATATTTTTGAACAGCAAAATCGAAGCCTTCTTGAGAATTGTAGGTCACGATTGCACAGTACATCTCCGCCTGAATATCAACTGGCACCCTGACAAATAATCATTCAATTTTAAGCATTTTTTGAACTTTGTAATTCAAGATATTTTTTTAATGATTTTACGGGTTTTGTGTAGAGTTGGTGTTCCAAGTGTCAATCAATTTCCGAGAATATTGTCCAGTAAGTGTCGAGCCGAGTCTGGCAGACCACTCGAGTAGTCTGTATCTCAGAAGAACTACTTCCCCTATGTCACTTGGTTCTTGTTCAGGACCGATAAGTCCCAAAGCACCTTCGAATTTAGGACTATAATAAGCCTAAAAAGTATCAGAATAAAAAATTTGTCTTTTATCGTTTGTTCAATTATTGTAATTGTTTGAAAATGAAAGGTAGGCATATCTAAAAAGAAAAGCAGACCTTAAGATTTGTCCAATCTTGTTGATGACTCGAGCTGAGTAGGTAGAAAAATTTCCTGGAATTTTTCAAGAATGGTTTCCAAACCACCAACTCTGATTCTTTGTCGAGGAATGAGGTCAGATCCAGTGCTGACTCCATCAAAACGTATCCTTAATCCATACAAAGGGAAAGGTAAGATATTTAAAGCTTAATTAATTATGTAGGAGTATTTCAGCATACGATTGTAAGCCATAAAGAAATAATCCTCGAGAAATTCTGATCGGGTCCCAGGAGAAAATATTTTGGGATCGTCGTCCAATTGAACCTTAATCCGACCGAAGAGAGCTTGATCATAGAGAACTCGATAATAGTCTAAAATGAAAAAATATTATTTAGATTATAAGTACCCTACTATAAGTACGTACCCTACTTATAAAAATATTATAAGTAGGGTACTTAGGTATATAAATAGTAAAGTAAAAAAGATATTTTCTAAACTGGTGGATTGTGTGTTGAGAATGATCCATGAGTTTGGGGTGTAGCTGGAAGGTCTATATGTCACAACTGACTGGGTATTTGACATCCACATTTTGGGTCGTTGACCTTCGGCTGAGAAATCAGGGCTTGACTGGGTGGCATAGCTTATGGGGACCCACCAGAGAAGTGACTCTTGAGGGTTTTGAAGAAGAGGTGTAGGGGCCACCGTTGCCGCCTCGAAGGGTACCAGATGGACAGGTTCTTGGGAAATGAGAAGGGTGTCATTCCCCAAGGCTGATACTCTGATCAGTGGATATCCAGTCTAATATAACATCAAAGTTTTAGATAAGTAATCATACAGGGTCATTCATAAAATATATGGTGTAAATGTTTAGGCTTTAATATAGGTATTCGTAGTTTAGATCGTCTCGTAATTTATCAACAAATGAGAGAGGTATGAAATCGAGAGGAAATTTAACGAAGATCACGAATCTGAAAACCAAGAATTTTTCCAAGAGAAAAATTGAAATTGGTCAAAATCAAAATTGCTCAAAAACTTGAAATATTTCACTTTTTCTTTCATGGAAAACGTGTTCAGTTCATTGACCCATAACTTTTGATCCATTAACCTCAACATCAAAAGGTATTCAGATTCGTGATCTCTCTTAAATTTCTTATCGATTTCATAGATCACTTGTTAAAAGATACGATAAGGTTTATAACATATTGCCTAAACATTTTCGCCATCTTATTCTGAATGACCCTGTACATATAAAGTAGTGTATAAAATGTTAATGGAAAAGTACTTGAAGTGTCCATGTGTCCATGACTTGTTTGATTGAAGCATTTGGTGGGAGAACTCCGTCCACAGCCGACTGGACTTGAATGATTTCGAAAAGATCATCCTGGACAGCATTTTCAAATGCCCTATTATACAAATATTTTAGAGCTCTTATCTTTAGATTGTAAATTGTATTGTACTCGTATATTTTGGAGTTTTCTTACTTTTCTTGGAGGTAATTTTTGAGAGCTCTATGAAGGGTGTCCAATGTTAAAAAGGATTCCATCATTCGAATTAGACAAGCAGCTTTGTGGTTTACATAACCTGCATATTAGATTTTATGGATGAGTTAAAATTTGTTTCAAAAAAATACAAATTCCAGCATATTATCAGTATGTACATAATAAAAGATATTTTAAAATGTAACCTGATCCAGGAGTGTCACCTCCATTGGAGACAGGATGACCAGTTGGACTCAGATCCCTATACATATAAGTTATAAGGTAATCAGATTAGAATAAGATTTCAAAATAAAATAACAATCGAAATATTAGTCAATCAAACCATTCCATGGCTGGAGCAACCGAGTCAGAAACGATTGAATCGAATGCCTTATACTCGGGTGCTAAAAATTAAAAATTGATTTTTAAACAAGTCTATTCCAGTTACTCATGCATGTATGTAAGTATAGTACCTGTTGCATTAACACCCCAGTAATCAAAGTAGATTGCAAATCCTTTATTTTAAGTAGAATAAAAATGTGCAAAAATTGTAAGGTGACCCATATAAAATAACATAACCTACCTTCATTGAGCCAAATATCTTTGAAAAAAATAGCAAATTGTGAGATTATGATATTCTGAAAATTAAAATATTAATATAGTGATATTACCATTCCACCATTGACAAGAAACAATATTTCCCCACCTGAAACACATAGATCATATACCATAGTATCAGTAATCCATTTCCAGGTTAGTACCTTAATACTTATCTTGTTAAAGTACTAGTGTAGGTACCTTATTATTATTATATATACCTAGAGTACTAGTAAGTAATATTTGAAACTGACCATTGATGACCCTTAGAAAAATTAGAAAAAATATTTTAGATTTCGATAAGATTGTACTGTACTATTAAAGGCTTCTTAAATTACTAGTTCATGTGCAACAATAGAGATGAGTCCTCTCCTCGAGTTCTCGGTCGTCACACCTGACACATATGTCAAGTAATTTGGCCCATATGTCACCAGACCCCAATTCTATTTTTTTTTGACTTTATTATCCTTAAGTTATCTATAATGTATATAGCTGGATGGTATACCTCCATGGCACCGTAGAAAAAATCGGGGATTGCGATCGAGTCCAATTTGTTGAGTGAATAAGGCATCTCGAAGAGTTCTATTTCATTATAATTATTAATAGTTAAAATTATGAAATATTACTGTACACAAATTATATGGAATTGGAATATAAATATACAATATTATGTATTAAAGTACCCTACCTATGAAATAGTTGAGCATTTTGGCTGAAATTTCCGCCCCATATTGTTTGTCACCAGAGTCAATCTGGTCAGGTATTGCCCAAACCCGAATCTCAACACCCTTTAGAATTTGACATTTAGACATTTTGAAACTTGAGATTAATTTTTCATAAAAGTAAATTTACCTCGACCATTTCCACTGAGTCAACGTATTTAAAATCTGCAAAATATCTAGTAGATTAGGAATTTTTTGTGATTTTGATTTTGGATACCTGAGACGATGAAAGCGAGTATGTAAGTACTCATCCTCACTGTCTTGTTATAATGGTCCCAAGTATATCCAGGCATATCCACACTTTTAATTTATATTTTTTAAAATTTCAGATTTAAACTACCAGATATATGTATGTAAGTATAGGTTTAAAAAAAAGATTGAGTCAGTAATAAATGTATGTATCCGTACATTTCTTCGAGACCGATCTCAGCATGGTTCATGTTTGAAAGTGTATGCCAAGGGGCCTTTTTCCCCAGGGAAACGTTAAAAGTGGCCTTAAAACCCTGCAAAAAACCTCCATTATTATTTCAATATTACAATTTGTTAAATATTTTTCAGAAAAGGTTATAAGGTACTTGGGGTACTTAAGTACTTACTGGTTCATCATAACAAGGAAAAGCTTTACGAGCATGTTTGTCCTGCATTTGAGTGGTCGCCAACCAACTACATAATATAAGTATAAGTAGGTATTTTAAGGTCTTTAAAAATTAAGATTTTTTATTTTTGAAAATTACCGCCTTTGCTGTGTCTCATTATGTATGTATGAGCTTCGGTAGAGACCAAGAGTTTCTTCAGCGACTGGTGAAGTAAACTTGAGATGAAGTTTGTAGCTTTTGCCTGACTGAAGAGACTCTTCCATACAAATCTATACGTACGAAGCAAATGGTCAATACAGTAATCAGAGCTTCAGTTTTTAATTTTGGCTTATATATACCTGAAGTGTTTGCGATTCTTCATGAAGCATCTGACTTGTCACCTTCAGATCCAGTCCTGAGGTCATATCAACTACCTGATCACACACAAAAACACAAAAATTGTACATTTCAATATTTCATTTTAGTTTGCTTATAGATTTGAAATATTTGGAAAATGAGTACCTTTGTGGCGAGGTAGTCGATTTCTATCCTTAAGGAATGTAAAATTATAAATTTTGTATGCTCCACACAGTCCTATTGATTGAAAAAAATTACGATTTTTTTTTCTTTTTTGTATTGAATACACGAGTTCCTACCAGGTCAATGGTGACATCACCGGGTGCCTCAAATTGACGTGGTCCCTCCTCCAAAATGGGAACCAGTCGTAGGTCATAATGATTTGGGATTAGAGCCAGAGGTAGTCGGGTCAAATTCAAGGGGAGGTCAGAGCAGGACTGACCTCTGGACACCTGTACTATCAGGCCCAAGATGGTCAACCTGATTATTGATTGAAATGCCTGCATTTGACTTTTGACTTTTGAATGAAATGGAAATGATGGAAAACCAACTTTTTATTTTTATACAAAGAGTCTTATGTATGTACTTATATGTATATACATATATTCATGAGATAAGCTAATTCTATCAGTTCAGTACCTAGTGATAGGGTTAAGTTGGTACTTGATACTAGGTACTAGTAGTACTTACGATTAGTAGTAATATTCGATGTTTATTTTGATTATCTTTATGTGATATATTAATAATAAAATAAAATAAAATAACATTTCAATCATTAAAAACCCCTCAGGCCTTTCATTGAAAGCCCGAGGAAACAATTGAAATCAATGACCAATATATTATATAAATTACCTATT
Organism: Nanhermannia cf. coronata Gr-Ori-00579; assembly: GCA_034699045.1. Taxonomy (NCBI): domain Eukaryota; kingdom Metazoa; phylum Arthropoda; class Arachnida; order Sarcoptiformes; family Nanhermanniidae; genus Nanhermannia; species Nanhermannia cf. coronata Gr-Ori-00579. Next base: position 12,813 of record JAQIXA010001043.1, read on the forward strand.
ACGAGTAGGTATATGAGTAAGTAAACAATATGTTCAGTGTCAATGTCCTAATCATTGGAAAAAAAAATTTAGAATGCGAGCTAATAATTATGAATATACAGAATACATACAGAGTTGATAATTTTTATCTATTTAGGATGGTGCTTGGCTTATATTGTACAGTTATTTAATACTAGATAGATATTATATTTAATGATTCTCATAAAATAAAATAAAATAAAATAAATATTAGTTTTAAATGCTTGTGCAGGTAAGCATGTAATAATAAAGCTAAAAATGAATATCTGTAAATCAAGTGTCAGTTTCCTTTTAAAAAATGCTATTAATTTTTAATTTTTTTTGCAAAAGATAACTTTTTATTTAAATTTTAAAGATAAACAAATGGATTGATTGATTGATTAGTCATTTCAAAATGAATATTTTATGGTGTGTGTTTTATGATGGTCTGGGAGTGAATTTGAAATGTAGAGGTGAGTCAGGTTTATTGATTGGCACAGAAATCGAGTCCAACTCCACTTCACTTCTCCACTCGATTTGAAAATTCCTCAAAATCTAGAAATTTGGAAATAAATTTCTAAATTATAGGTATGGTACTTTACATTTACATAGGTAGACCACTGTATGTTAATAAATATAGTTAATCTGACCCTTGCAGCGACGATTTGGATGCTTTGCTCAGCAAATCTACGTGCTATACAACCACGTGGACCATGACCAAATCCAAGGGTCAAAAATGGGCTATAAAAGAAAATACAGACATTAAGGAACTACTTACTCATTGTATAGGTATAAGTTTTTAGCTTCAGACATAGCATAGGTACCTGGGCCTTCGAGACTTATTTAATGGGTCCCATCTCTGTGGGAGGAATTTATCAGGGGAGTCAAAATATTGTGGTAATCTGCAACTGACTTGACCTTGGGTCACCACCACTGTCTAAAAAAAATTCAAAATTCTCTGTTATAGAATTATAAAATGATGTAAAAAGGTGCAGACAGACCCCTTTGGGAACTTGATATCCTGAGAATTCAGCATCTTGTGTAAGGATCCTCCCAACACCAACTGAGACGGGGCTGAGTCTCATGGATTCTTTGATGGCCCGTTTGAGCTCTGTGGTTTTGGTCAACTCTGAGCCACTCATGCTCAGCCTCTCTGCTGGAAAAACCATCTTGAGTTCTTGAAAAACTCTTTCCTGTGCCTCTGGATTTCTGGCCAGATGGTAGAGCAAAAAACTTGTCGAGAAGCTAGACTATACAGATACAGATAGAAGTATATATAAACAAAAATTTGCAAATTTTGATTTAATTTAATTAAGTAAAAGGATTACAGTGTCGATTCCGGCGAGTATCATATCAGCTGACATGGTCACAATGTCCCTTCTGTCATTCGACTCCTCCGAGAGCCATTGACTCAAAATGTCAACTTGATTCTCAACCCCAGTTTTATTGATCCTCTCCATCTGCTCTTGAGCTATACTTTTGACACATTGCATTATTTCAACCTAACTGGAATATCTAAAATCTAAAATGGATTTTTTTTTTGGAAAATTGAGTAAGTACTTTTCAAGGTGTGTGATATCTCGCTTGAATTTCCTATATCCGGGTGTATCGAAAAGTCTCCATTGTTGTCCACCATTATCTGAGCTGAGTACAAAGGCATTCGCACCCTCGGCTGCCAAACAAACCGAACTTAACACAGAACCCCGATCTTCAACCGAATCCAGTCGTCCGAATGAAGTCCCAAAAAAACAAACTCCAAGAACTGGAAATTTTTGATATTTTTAAAGTATGTATATAAAAATATACTAAACGATACTAAAGTAAGGTAAGTATAAGTACCCTACTTTCAGCAAAGACAGCCATAAGATATGGAAGAAAATCCCGATTTATAAACTGATTCGGATTATCGGTCAAGTGTCTACAAAGATTTTGAGCCACTTGGTCCATGTCTGGAATGAATTTGGTCACATTTTCTTTACTTAAAGCCTTTTGATAAGCACTTCGCATGTTTAGCCATTTATCTCCATTCCTGGAAAATTCAAATTAGGCACTCAAAAATAATTATCAAAAAAAAAATTTTAAAATTTTACGTTGGGAGTAGTCCAGCACTTTTGTGAAGTCCTGAATCGATTCTGAATTTCTCAAGGGCTGTATGAGATCGCCTGCATGGAGATCGACCTTCAATTCGAAACAAATGCTCAATGTCAACTGGGTCCTATAAAAGTGTAAAAGGACAAATAATATCCTTACAGAATAGTCAATTTTAATTGTAATTAAGTTAAATTACAAAAAGATAAAGTAGATGAACACCGGGTAGGATTTCTTCTCGAACAATTTTTCCAAACTCATCAAATCTTTTTCGACCACTTATGTGAAGTCTTTTGAGACTGAACCGACCTTAATAATTCAAAAAGTCAAAAAAATTTGTATTTTGCTTAAATAAGTATCTAACTAAATATGTACATATATGAAAAATATATTTCCAAATTATTTGAAATTATCCAAATTAACCTGTAACATAGTAGGGGAGAGTTCCAACGAGTGGGAAAGATTTCGGTCCAGGTATTTGAAGAAATGGTTTGGCTCTGCTGGACAATTTCTGCTGTCCTGGACACTTTTGGGCCAATCTATTGACCAGCTTGGCCGACATATGAAAAGTTTAATCTTAAATTATTTTCTGTCAATTTTTTTTTTTTTGCTTTTATCAATATACCCTATATTATAAACCTACTTTTGTATATAAACATTTACTTACTTACTAGCTAATCCTAATAAGTTCTACTATTTTTATACTCACCAATATGCATAATACATACAAGTTAGTACTTACGAGTATTCATTTAACCATTTCGAAAATAACCTTGAACCTATACCTTTTATAGTCTATAAAATACCGATATAACATGCATTTATAGTTTTTAGATATCTACTAAATAGTTGTCGAATACTTATACGTACTTTTAATAAGAAGTTTCCAGTATAATATTTTATATAGAATAGATAGGTATATTAGTAAAGTAATAGTAAAATAAGCTTAAAATTAAAAATTCAGATACATAGGTATATTTTCAAGTTTATTTAATGGAATGTAGTACAGATTGTATAATATGATTTAGATTTCATTTTTATTAACGAGGTATGTATCATCTAACATCTAACATCTAGTACCTATACTCGAGCTCTAGGCTTTGATTCTAATGTAAATATTAAGAACAGTAGATTCATTTATTATACATAAACATTTTTTAGGTTAATCAAATTTTAGAAAATTAAAAAGTTGATGAAATGAAATTCCCTAGTCAATTTGGTGTCTTTTTGAAATATCGGCATTTCTATGAAGATTTAGACCCCTTAAGACCATCCCTATAGAAGATAAGAAAAAAAATTTATATTGAATTTAACACTATAAAATAGGTACAATATATATATGACCTTGACATGGTGAAGAGTGTGCAGACCTCATGGGCACATCGTCACAGGACATGAACTTGAAAAAAAAACCCGAAAAATTCAAGGCTTGATTTCTTATTTTTAGAATTGGGGAATTTACCAAAGAAAGGGAAATGCCAAATGAGTGCCAAATTTTTTTAAATGAAACTGAATTTCAGTGTAAGAGTAGTAGGTTATACAGAATGATAAAATGTACCTACAACTTTTTTTATAAATCCAACTTATACCAAGCAAGGTCTAGGTAGGAAGATACTTTTTTATAGCTATTTTTACATGATACATACTCGTATTTTAGTGAACTAGAGATAGCTTTAAAATAGATGATTTTTTTTAAATTTTAGATCAACTAATCCTACTGATTAGATACCTGAAAAAGAAGCATTCTTCTGGCTCTTGAGGATGTGTTTGGAGTACTACCATGGACCAAAAGGTAGGAAAAAATGACGACTTGACCTGCTTTTGCTTTTACTGGAACCCCTCCATCAAGTGGCCACTTGGTCTAATTGGTTTTTTTTTAAAAATTTTTTTAAAGAAAATATTTGAGAAATATTTCGAAATATGTATTTTGAAAGAATCTCATCTTACCTGATCAACGTAAAAGTGTGTATTTGTATTTGAGGCATTTGGGAGTGGTCCAAGGGTATGAGAACCGGGGTAGACGGTTAGGCCACCGTTACTCTGGTCTGAGTCATCCAGATGGATAAAACAGGCGACCATCGAGTGGTCTCTAAATGGAAAATAACCATAGTCCTGGAAAAATGATATAGGCAGACTCATTTTATAGAAGTAAGTTTGTAAAAAAAATGTTTTTAAAGGACATATATACTTGATGCATTGGGAAAGGTGATCCTGTTCCAGGTGGTTTGAGATGAGCTTTTGTATGGTGAAATGCAATATTTTTTGACTTCATGATCTGTTCAAGAACATCTAAAAGTCGATCATTAAGTAACATTCGGGTGAAAACGGCAGAATGACATTGGACTGAATGGATTGACTCCACCTGGATATATTTTAATTAACATTTTCAATAATTTCAATAAAATGCCATCCCATCATCATAAGCTTTATATCAAAATATTCTTGAAAAATTTATATGATCATACTCGTATTTAAGGCTTAAATATTGTTCAAAAATTGATTGTCCTGACCGAGGTTTGCTGTCCATTATTATGATTTGGAGATTTCCAATTTCCAGCCCAAGTGGCTTCAAGGTCCGTTCCTTGGTCTCTTTTGTGACGAAAAAGGTCGTCATATGCCTGTGAGGCAGTGGTCATTTCCTCAGGGTTGAAAATCCCATCTAAAAGTAAATATCCATTTGTACGATAGAATTCAATCTGTTCAGCTGACAATTCAAACATCCCCGAAATTTTATCTCCTTTTTTTAGAGGAGAAATGAAATTTTTTTCAAAGTTCCAAGTTGATACTGACTGACTGACTGACTGACTGACTGACTGACTGACTGACTGACTGACTGACTGACTGACTGACTGACTGGAATACAGATTATTTTTGAGTAACTAATATCTAATACTAATAGGGTAGATTTAACAGATACAAAATCTTATTATTAATTAAATCCTTTGTACTATAGTCAATAGTTTATATATTATGCAAGTAAGTAAGTTATGTATGTATGTAACTAATCTACCAATAATACATACATACTAATATCTAATGGTCAATAATATTGTCTTAAAGATATGTAGGTAAGTCTATCTCTATCAATATAATACTCGTACATATTACCTACCCATATGTATATATAATTGTAATAGTAATTAGCATCTGTACCCTACTGTACATTACATATATATATTTACTATCTCGCTAGCAGATATACACAGGTCACTCACTACCTTACTGATAGTACCCTACAGATATATATTTAAGATTTTGAGAATTTTGAGAATATCAATGCCCTCCCCAGTAGGTACTAGGTACTATACCTTATAGGTATAGTACCCCCTACTTATTTCTCAAATTCTATTAATTAATACCTACATAGATATTATGTAAATATGTTTTACTATTTACATACTCGTAGATACAAGAACTATTTTAAGATGCATACCATTTCTATGCTATTACTAACATTTCATTTCATTACTACATATTATACCATAATAGGTAGGTAATTATCATTACAGTACCTCTATTACTAATATACCTAGCTATAAATTTCAAAATTTAAAAAAAAAATTCTATTTCTCTTAATAAAACCTTACTTATATCTTATAGTATACTAGCTTCATTATGGTATTAAATTAAATAATTAATTTATTAACAGCCAAGCTCAACCAAGACTCAAGGGTACAGAATATTACTGTACAAGTCTATCTACGAGTATCTCGTACTTATGCATTATCTACCTTAACGAATTTATAGTAAACCACTGCTTGTTTGAATTCAAATATCAATATAAATGCATATAGGTATTGAAATATGTCTAACAAAAAAATTCTGCTTAATTAATAACCTAAACATATTTATGGAGGTGCCCATGCAATATGTATAATGATAAATGATAACCTACATTTTACAGTTTAGTTTATTACCATTTTTATTTCAGAACAATACCGCATTCAAATCCATGGAGGACAACAGGAGTTGAATGATGAGATGACCCAGTTACTATTAGCATTACTATAATCGTAAGCTCAGCTCATTGAAAAAATTGAACTTAAAAAAAATCCCCATATCCTCATTGACATCAACTGCACTTGCAATCTATACAAGTTCAAAAAGTCCAAATCCAAACTGATAAAATTTACTTGTATTATATTGTAGAAAATACCTTTTTTTGTAGGTAATTTTATGTATTTATAAAGTCATACATATAGTAAGGTAGGTATTGCCTTAAAATACCGTTTTTATTCTGTTTGAGGGAATTTTGGGTACTTTTCCTGTTCTGAATTATTCGGGTATTTCCGAAAGGATCTGTTCGGTGGTAGGCCGAGACAAAACCTCGGATGATCAGCCGAACACCCGCCCCTACCACCTCACAGGCACGCGCACAGACCCAGACCCCCATTTGACTCACATTATCTCATCTCATACCCATATATATAGCTATTACCTATAGGAATAATAGGTAGCATATTACACTCGTACCTTGTAACTTGTAATCTTAATCTGAGAATTTTGAGATCAGACTCTCGTGTACAATAGTACTAGTAGCAAGTACAAGTAAAAAGTGTTCTAAATATCATCATCATCATCATCACTTAATTATCACGACTTTAATTTCTTGTCAAAAATTGACCCCTGGACACTGGACCTGAACTGTCTGTCTGTCTGGACAGTTGTTTAGTGTGTGCTTATACGAGTAGTGTATATAAGAGCCTAGGGAATCCGATGGATCCATTGTCAATGGATCATCCGGAGAACTTGAGCCAGCACTGTTACCACTCCCTACCTCGTCTCCTCAACCATCACGAGTCCACTGACCTACTCTCTGACCTCAACAACTCAACCCTACTACCCTCCTCGGATACAAATTCATCAAACTCATCTACAAACCCAATCAACTTACCTCAAAATACAAGGTACCTACTTAATTTAATATAAAATATCTTCAGACCTAGGTATAGGTATATACCTATTTTCAAATCAGAATTCTGAATTCTGAATTGAAAATCATTTGCCATTTTTTAATCTTCTCAAGTTTTCTACTTTTTTAAATCTCAAGTACATATTCATATACCTAGTATATATAAATACCTAAAGTACCTACCTTCTAATATATGGGTAAAAAGTATAAGTACTGTAGATTACTCTGTACTGTAGATACACTACCTGCAGTACTATAGTATATATTCAGTAGGTAGGGTACATATTATGTAATAAGGTTTAACTGCTACTATTACACTATAGCAAGTGCTTGTCGACTATTGGAGTATGATTGTTTTCTTAAGTATTTTTTATCGATTGAATTAAGACTGCAAAATATAAGTAGGGTACCAAGAGCTAGTACTCTAGTACCTATCCTATTTACCTATACTCACTCATATGTATATCCTATTAGTGTACATATAGGTAGTACCTACTACATAATATTGAATATTGATCATTTACAGTATATAAGACAAGTGGATTACAATAAATTTACAATCATTCAAATTTTTCTCATAAATACGAGATTTACCCATCATACAAGAAATACAGACAAGGTACTTATATATCTGTACCTATTTGAGATTATGGTTGATATATAATTTAATACATTTTACAAATATGTATACTTAAACTGGTAGGGCCTACCTACCTATCTAACTAACACCTTACCTTATTTTTGCTATTTGAAAATTTTAGGAAATTTACAAGGTGAAATTGAGGTTATTGTTGAAAGCCCTTAGGCTTATAACATAGAGACTTATAGTGAGTCCTTTTCTTTAGAAATTCTACTTAATTATGTATAGTTATACTTGCTAAGGGACTTTGGCCTTTCTTTGCTCCAAAAATTGAGTTTTGTTTACGAGGTTTTTTTCTAATTTTAAACTTATAAAATGTAAATGGTATTTAGTCCATATGTACCAGGTTGAACCAACCAACCTACATTATTTTATTTTAATTATTTTAATGGTTTATTTGGGCTTGTATTGTAGTACAGTGTATTGGAGTGCGTGATAGTAGGCTGCAAGAGTCATGCACATGAACGAGAGTATGCCAAAATATGAATACCTAATATTTAATAGTAATCTACTATACTTATACTAGTGTATATCTAGTACAAGTGTATTTCGATATAAAGGAGCATAAAATTAAAGTAGTTAAATTTCATTCTGCTGGCCCCTATTATACATAATTTTGTATCTACTGGGTGACTTTACACCAGTTTTCATTGTATAATTTTGTTTATCTCTAAAGATTTATAATAATGAGATGTTTTTTAAGGGGGTAAAGAACCTACCTTTCTTTCTCCACTCTTACTTCAAGCTCCTTTTTACCCATTCAGTATTTTATATGCAACTGAGATAATATATATAGTACTATGTAGTAGTAGGTTATTAGATAGGTACCCTACCTACTATTTTAAAAGTTTTTGAAATCAGTCTTAAAAGATTGGATTGGTATGGTATTAAACTATCTGTACTATCTGAACTTCTTAATAAGTAAAATTCATGGCATTTTTAACTAAGAGATTTGAAGTTATATTTGGTTAAATATATTCGAGAATTTTGTTTAAAATACTAATAAGTATCAGTATGTATTAGTTTCTGTAATTAAGAGATGACCTTAGGAAAAAGTAAATCGTAAGTTATGTATAAAATATAAACATTCATATACCTATGTAAATGTAGTTATGTATGTATGTACATACAGATAATAATAAAAAGATAAAATATTTACAGATACTAATATTTACACATTATACTGTATTTTGAAATATCCTAATCCTGCAGGACTTTCATAATACATACACGAGTATCATAATCATAATCATAATATGAATGAATGGATCAGTCAGTCTGATATTTTTATGTTTATTTGGCTCTTTAAACTTGGAATTCAGCAGGATATTATCATCATCTGTTAGATATGGATACTACTAAATTAAGTTTTTTTTATTGGATGATGATATGATAATACTAATGCATAAAACTATAAGGTACATATAATTAATTGTTAATTAAGGAGCTTAATTAATAAACATTATGATTTGCTATAGGTAGTCAAAAAGGAAATGATACCTACCGACCTAGATAATATGTAATCCTTATAGATATCTATTGGATTAGTAGGTACATATTATAATTATAATTATAATTATAATGTATTGGTAAATGAGAAGAAAGGTAGGTAGGTAGAAGTAGATGAAGTACGAGTAGGTATATACGAAATCGATAGGAGTCCTTTAATTATTCATACTTTACCTCTCGTTTGCTCATCACAAAAATAACCATACTTATCAGTACCCTACGTATTTTATTATGTATACTTATACTTAAACATACCTACCTACCTAAGATATCTAGGTACTTATAAAAACTTATAAAAGGTAGGTAGGTTTAAGGTATATACTTTATAGGTATGTATAATTTATCGTAGTTAGTTCTTCGATCAACTGAAATCGAATCGAGTCAAATCAATATTTTAGGTATTAGGACTCCTCAGTAGTCATCATCTCTATGAGTCATGTTTAATATAGGCTATAGGTAGGTACAGGTACTACTACCTACTATTAAAAAACACCTACCTACATAATATACGCTAAGGTTAAGGTTAACCCAGATTATTCTTCTCCGGCGGAATTTTTCTCCAATAGATAGGAAAGTACCTTACCTACCCATCTATTCTGGTATTCTGGTAGACTCGTAGCATTTTTTTCTAAATGCAAAAAAATGTTTAAAAAAAAAAAAAAAAAAAAACCCTATAAATCGTAATGCATGCGAATACATTTGTACTCGTAAGTAGTATAGATCCCCTAAGGTAGAACGTAAAACCTATGAAAGTGCGTTTTGTCCAGTAATATTTGTTATCTGGTATTCAGAATCAGTATTCAGCTATAGCATACATAGATACTTAAAATATTTAATACTGTTACAAATATACAAAATGCACAATAAATATAAATACCTATTGTACTTTACCTACCTAAACCTACTGTTTAGTGGGTGTCAATTTTTATGCGTATTGAACCTATAACCTACCTAATATAACGAAATGACTGACTGACTCATCTAATTTCCTCGATACTTACCTACTTAAGTAAAGTATCTGTATCTGTATACTTAAGTTAGGTTAGTATCGTATCATAATGAAACCGTCGTAGTACTTAATTAATTATTACTATACAGATTTAAAAATTTGCTTATTGGCAATGACACATTCATTCTTGGAAGTATTAGGTCATTAAAAAAAACCCGGAAAGTAGTAATGCCACAATGGGAGAGCCTTATAATTTGTATGTATAAACTATGGAGTATAAATTACTATAGGTAATAAAATGATGAAATATAACTCGAGTTTTGCACTCGCAAAATTAATTAGCATTAGCATCATGATGTCCTGCTATTCATTCTGAATCTGTACTTGAACCTTAAAAGTAGAAACTTAAATGTTCAGGGCATTTTTTCATTAAGTAACTATACATATACATATAGTACCCTACCTAAGTTAAGTACTTTACAACAATTACCTAATTTAAGTGAATTTTTTTGTTTTTTTTTTTTGTTTGGGAAGTAGTCGTCGGAGTTCATTGGCGATGAGACGAAAGGCGTCAGTGTGTCAGTCGAGCCATTCGACCCTCCACCAGTCAACACACTCAGCCACCTCACTTTTATCCACCATGGAAAACTTTGTTCAAAGGTTATACATATTTAAATAATTACCTTTACCTACCTATCACATAATAATAATGATTTTGATTTTTTGAAAAAAAAAAAAAATCCAAAAAGCATATCTTATACATACACATATTATATACCTACTATAATATGAATATGAATATGAATAATGAATAGGTATATCTTAACTTATCCTTAGATCAAGTTTCATAATAAGGATCTTACAAATTTATAGATCACAAAACAAATCCTCAGCAGATTCTTATCTTTTGTACTTGGAAAACTAAAGTTTTATCATATCTTTGGGTTATTAATGGGCTTTCTGGCCTTTATATGAGGTTTTACATGCAAAGGCCTGAAAGCCAAAGATATCCTTTGAGACAAAATATTGTAAAACTTTAGTTCCAATATCAAAAAGATAAGGTATGTATCCGCAATTTTGAACAAATTTCTTAATAAATTAGCACAATATTTTAGTAGAAGTTCCTACTATCTGTACCTACTATCTGTACCTACAGGTATATAAAGGGTAGGTAGGTAATAGGTATACATATCTACCAAAAAATGGATTTCAAGTCTCGATTATCGATCTAATAATTTTTCCATAATACTATTTATTTTAGTCTTGAAATAAATTTCGACTGTTTCATTTTTCTTTTTCAGTGTTGAGGAGATGAATGAGACTATACTGGTACCATGTCGGCTAATGGATCTGAGGAATGAAAGGACGGGGGTTGACCTTTATGCCGCCTACTCCGTTCTCAACTCCGTCAAAAATGACCTCGTGTGGGGTCCTTCACCATCACCTGCATCCTCAACAACAACCATCGCCCCACCAATACAAACAACCACACTACCACCTTATCATCAGACTAAGGATGGGACGCCCCCGGCGGTTCTCGCCAATAGAGGTCATGTAAGGACACCCAGCACCGTCTCAAATGTCTCTAATATCTCCCTCCAGAGTGACAACACTGGTAATGTCAAAATTATCAAATACAAAATACAAAAAAATACAGAATATCTAACCAGGTAAATTGAAATCTCGGACCAAAACTACTCGATACCATTATAGTAAATGTATAGTTCACATCAAAATCAACATTTTTCAACATGTAGATAGCTACTGACCTTAAAAGATCAAATGGAATTCCATTTCCTATAATTTTATTGAGTAGTTTTGGTCCTCGATACCAAGTTACCTGGTTGGTAAATGCAAGAAAATTTTGATTCTAATTTTGCTTAATTTAATATTGAAATCTGCAGATGTTTCTGAGAACAATTCGAGTACGGGTGAGGATTCAGGTGTTGAGGAGGAGCCTTTTGGTGGAGCTGTCGCGGATAATTTCAAACTTCATTTAATAGGACTGTACAAGTGTCTCACTGAACTCGTAAGTTACTTACCTATTAAATTTCAAATAATTTGCAAAAAAATGCCTGATTTTTAACTTTTTTTACGATTTTTCTAGACTGAGACAGCACAAGACTTGACTCAAAGATACAACCGTGACCTGGGACAAGACTCCATTTAACCCACTGTGGCCATTTAGCCAACAATTTTATGAATAATTAAATATATTCTATAGTTGTTGTCATCAAATTCAAAATCACCTGCCTCCTCAAGTTCTAAAAAAACATTTTGTTTTGTTATCAAAAAGTTAATAGGCAATAGCTTATACAATTATCTATACTAATTAAATTAATAATTAGGTACCTACTTATAATAATAATAATTATACTATAAAAATAGTTTTTTTTAACATAATTAGACAAATCACTTTTTTGTATTTAAACTTACCTTATTTCATTTCAATTACTTCAATATTATCTACATGATTGTGCTATTAAGTTAGTTTTTATAAAGATTTTTATTTTGTATATAGTATTCTAATTCTAATGATAGCAAAGTATCTTCTTTTATAGGTAGTGATATATAGTTATAATCCTTCACACACTGTGATAATTTTTATAATTATTATTCAATTTAAAGCTACCTATATTATATCTATTATGAGTATATTTAAAAAATATTTTAATTAATAATTGTAAGTAATTATTATCTAGTATATTAGAGATATTAGACCTAATTTATTGTGTAGACAAGGACTAGTGCTATATTCTATGTAGATATTACTTATATAAGATAATTTGAAAAAATAAAAAAAATAAAATTGAATCTAAAATCTGCTATAGATAGTCTACCTAAATATATAATTCTTAAAATGATCTTTAATTATAGATAGGTACAGAACAGAGCTCTTTTTTTAAAAAAAATAATTTGAACTTGAATTTGAATGCTAGGAAAAATATTTTGAAATTTTTTACAAATTCAGTCGAAAAACCTGGTCACCATTCGAATAATAGACGCGATAAGTTTCAATTTCAATATCTAGTATTAAAGACAATCGTTTAATAAGATAGATGATTAGAACAATGAGTTAATTTAAGAGAGAATGTCATTGGACAAAATAGAAAGCGAAAATAAAATATTTATAAATAAAAAATAACAATTAAAATTTTACAAAATGCATAAATAATATACCTACTTAATAATCATAATAATAGTACTTATACATTATGGTCATTTTTAAGCATTTAACATGATCTATAGCCCCCATTGATCATGTTCATATTTTTTCTAATTTTGTCTTTGATTTTGATTCCGTTTTCCCAAAGTTTTGATTTTCTTCACGAGGGTCAAATCGGTCGAATTGTCCGATTTTTGCCAGAGCCGACAGAGGCCGTTCTCAACGATATAAGCTCTCTTTTCAAGGGATTTAAAGTGGGTAATGACATTCCAAAAAAAAAACCTTCTTTTTTTTACTTTGATGATATGGATTTAAAATTACAAATTACAAATTATTATCTACTAGAAAACGTTCAATAAGCATTACAAGGATGAGAGTGAAGAGCAAATGAGGTCTCGGATTTTCGAGGAGAATGTGAAGGAAGTGGTGGAGTACAACAAGAAGAATAAAGCTTCATCACAAGGTGATAAACTGACAAGGAACCCCTATTAAACTACAAATTCGGCCAAAAAAATAACATTTTCTAAAGGTCATGTCATGGATAAAAATTTATGATAAAATTCAATTATTATCATCAATTTCAAAACCTGAAATTTAGAGTTAGAGATTCCCGTTTCTTTTTTAACGGTTTTTTTTTGATATGATTGAAATTGAACATGATGCAGAGTTTATGGTCTTATCTCATTCGGTTTCAGGATCTGATAATTGGATGAAATTTTTTCAGGTTTTTTTTGGTAATTTTTAGGACTGAACCAGTTCAGTGACCGTACGGAGCAAGAGCTTAAAAAAACATTTCCACAATATGACCCTGCCAAAATGGTTTGCCAACAACATTTTTGTTTTTAAATTAATTAATAAATTAGGTAAGTAATTAAAAATACTCCTTTATGGTATGGTTGGTTATGGTTTCTGTAGGATGAGATGCGTGAGGGTGAATTGGCTTACAAAAAGGATCCAGAGTATCAGAGAATAAGAGAAAAACTCAAAAAGAGAAAAAACCGTCAGAACACGACCGCAGAGACCATGGAGAATGATGGTAGGCACTAAATATTATTAACTAGGTAAGTATACCTGTCTATACCATGTATACCAGGTATAAGTACAAAATATACTTTAACATTTTAGCAATCGGGTAAGAAAAGTAATTTGTGAGATTCAGAATTCAGACTACCTATACTCATTATACGTATAAGTTAGATTAGGTATCTTAGTTTTAGTAGTTTCAAATTCATAATAATTATTACAATAATACTTGAACCGACGAAAGTTCCTTTTTGTGTATGTATATAAATGTAGAGCAATCTTCATGTTAAAATAAAATACAATTTGGTTGAATAAATTCTTATTAAAATTCATTCACTTTTTTATATCGTTTGCAATTTTCCAAAAATATTCTTGAAATATTTTTGTTCAAGTAAAATTTTGTTTGACATTTTATATTTTATGTGCAGATGACCAAGATGAAGAGCAAGAGCCGATTCGTTTGCAACCAAAGCCACCATCATCATCATCCAGCTCAAAGGGTCTCTCCTACTTTGAGGAGGTCGTGGGTCCTAAGAATAAAAAAGGGAAAGAGCCCTTGATCCTTCCAGGCTTACCCATAGTCTCAAATGTCCTGGTAATTCCTTCTATAACCTACCTATAATAAACTATAGGTAATCTACTCTGTATATACTTGTAAAAAATCAGAATGTTGTTCATTTTGTCAGAATGTGGCGAGTGGAGGGGCGATAGCAAGCACAGTAGGAACTCGAAAATACTCGAAAAAACATGTCAACTGGGCTGCTAAAGGAGCCACCTCATCCATTAGCAATCAGGTTTTAACCTACTTTATATATTATTTAATAATTAATAATAATTAAAGATAATTTAGTAATGAAATTGATAAAACTTGTTTAGGGTGAATGCAATTCTTGTTGGAGCTTTGCTGCCGTAAATATATACCTACCCTATGAAATTTTTATGTTCTCTCAAAAAAAGAGACTTTTTTGTTCTATTTTAGACGGCGACAATCGAAGCTCAGATGTACAGAAAGACCAAGAACATGACCAAACTGGCCGAACAAATGCTTGTCGACTGTTTTGGTAGACATTTTACTTTTGTTTCTAATAATCAATTATCGGTAAATTTAAAGGGACATCTTTCTGTTTTTTTTTGTTAGGTGGTTGTGCGTACAATAATGTGCCTAATACCTTCAATTTTATCATGAAGAAAGGTTCAATATAACAATACTTACATATTATTCATGTGTTATAAATTATAAGGGCTTCTTTATGTTCTACAGGTGGGATTCCATCAGAGACCACTTATGGAGCTTATAATACTAAAAGGGGGAAATGTCGGTTTGAGTCCGGAATGCCTGTGGCCGCAAGGATCCTCGATTTCCATACAATCCCAAGGTTAAATGAAGGTGCTATTGCTGATGTCATCGAGAAAATTGGACCTGTAACCAAATCATATACCATACTTTCTTAATTGAATTTGACCTTTTTTTGAAGACTTTTTTTTGAAGGTCACAGCTTGGATAAAGATTACAAAATCGTTACTTATGCACTCTAAAGGGGTTTACACTCTACCCGAATGCGATAGTAATTAAGATTTTATAGAAAAAAAATTTGATCTTTTATTCCATGGTATGTATGTTATAGTACCCTTAAGTGTGCTAGGAACTCACATTGTTCCAATAATCGGGTTTGGTCGTGAGGAAGGTGTCGATTATTGGCTCATCAAGAACTCATGGGGTATTTTATTATTACAAATTATTGGCTGTTGGAAAAAGTAGAAAATTCTGCTTTTTTTAGGTGAATATTGGGGCGAGGGTGGTCTAGGGAAAATCCTACGAAACTCAAACATGTAAGTAGTTTAGAAGATTTTATGAAACGAAAATGGTATTCGGCCATTTGGAAAATGAATTTTGGAAAAATGATATTTGGCTTTGGATTTTTTGCAATAGGGCTTGTGTAAAGCGGACATTTCTCAAATAGGACTTGAGGAATGATTGGCTAAAAAAATCCTGATTATGACATGATTTTTCTAGGTATAGAAATTTTTTAAAAATTATCATTTCTAAATTCAATATGGATCAAAATATGAAATAAAATTTTTCAAACTAGAGATAATTCTTATAAAAAATTCGATATTTATCATTGATAAGTTGCTTCAATATGGGTTATTGGAGCAAGGCAAGGCTTGAGAAAAATAAGGCATAATTACTCGTAGTAGGGTACGTGTTTATATTTGCATTTTAAACGATGCCTAATTTTTTTTACAAATTTTCTTACCTAGAGAAATCTCATATACCCTACTTACATATTTAACTACTTAAATATTTATAGAGAGAATTTTCTTTTTTTGCCAAACGCCCGCTTCAAAAAGTTATATTTGAGAAATGTCCGCTTTCCAAAAGTCCTATGGCAAATATCTCATTTCCAACGAAAATTCAACTAAAATTATCTTGGATTTTTAATAAAGATGTCATATTATGTATTAATAGGTGTGGTTTGGCTGAGT
The DNA here is from genome assembly GCA_034699045.1 of Nanhermannia cf. coronata Gr-Ori-00579. NCBI lineage: Eukaryota > Metazoa > Arthropoda > Arachnida > Sarcoptiformes > Nanhermanniidae > Nanhermannia > Nanhermannia cf. coronata Gr-Ori-00579. Next base: position 29,584 of record JAQIXA010001043.1, read on the forward strand.
TCAATTATTATCCAGAGGTAGAGGTTGTATCTGAGGACGATGACGATGATGATGATGAGAACACAACGACCACGACCGAACCGCCAGAACCGGAAGAACTGGAAGAACCGAAACCAACGACACCACAACATGCTCCTAAAAATAAAAAAGGACTCCTCAGTCTCCTCAGACTTTTCTAAAAATCCATTTAAACAATTCATTCAAAAAATGATAATAATTTGGTCAATTTGAAATTTTTTTGTTATCTATTTAGTTTAGTTTAGTTTAGTTTAGTTTGGTTTATTCAAGTGTCTAAAATTTTCACATAAATGATCTTCCAAATCCG
>JAQIXA010001044.1:0-29881 GCA_034699045.1 Nanhermannia cf. coronata Gr-Ori-00579
GTACTGCTACTATATAAATAAAGTAGAAAATAATTCTAAATAAATGGGCAGTTAATAACATTAAACAAAACTAGGCAGGGTACACTAATCCTAAGTACACAAATAAAGATATTACTAATTTTAATAGGGTAAATATTCTGTTATTTTATATTTTTATCGAACAATGTAATAATACTGTAGTTTAATGTCTATGCCTGCTAGGTATCTAATTCTACATATAATTAGACGTATCAATATTGTATAAAAATCAGTCTGATTCTATGATAGTTTTTATCATATCATAATAGATATACCAAAAAATGTTTTTTCTTTAATTTTTATTCATAATATACAACAAAATGTATATCTAATATAGTAAGATCTAAATTTTGATAATTATTCTGGAAATTGCAAAAGTAGATAAAATACAAAATTTTTCAAATAAAAGACACAAGTACGTAACAATAAGTAAAACAGTAGTAATTACCTACTGCTTCACATTAGAATGTATGTATGCATTTTAGTTTAAGTTTTGAACATTTTATAGCCGTAAATGACAAGATACGTAGTTAATGTTTAAATTACATATTGGTCCCTCAAAAAAGTAAGAAGTTTTGGTACATTTTTTAAATTCAGAAAAAAAATATCTAATTAAGTTAAATAATATACTTAAAAATAAGAAATGACCATTTAAATAGGTAGCCAATTAGAAAATAGATTTCAATTGTCAAATGCAATTAAAAATTCAAGAATGTTTATGAAATTTCCATGAGTTCTTTATCGAACTGATGTTCTCCAAGACCAGTTCCAACTCGCTTGAGTTGAGTGACAAAGTCAGACAGCTCTTTGATTGATTTGACCTGCTCTTCCAAGAATTCTGACTCAACGAAATCGCAGAGTTGGGCATCATTATGCTTCCCACCGATATCATGAAGGTCAAGAAGTGTCTGCAAAATAAGCAATGAAATAATTTAAAGATTTATGTATATTTTATGGGAGAAATTCTGATGATCAATATGATGTGATTTAGTAAGCACTAGTAGTACCTTATTAACAGTATTTTCGAGTTCAAGGGCATCTGAAACTGCTTGTAAGGGCGAAGTCCATTCGTCTTTGACCGGTTTTGCAATTGGTTGCAAAATAATTCGACCGCCTCTTTGATTTTGGTATTTTAACAATTTTTCTGCGTGTTCACGTTCTTCATCGCTTTGTTTTTTGAAAAATTTAGACATGCCCTTAAAAGCCACGTCATCTCGATCAAAGTAATAAGCCTGAAAAATGAAATAAATATTACATTATTTTATTAGCAGCAATAAATTATTACAGTGTAGAATATACATCTAACTATCCCTATATTAAATCAGTAAAATTATGTTTCCAGCAGCTGGTACGGCACTGGTATGTGTATGACTAGTTTAATTTTTAAGTACCCTACCTATAGTAGTTTACCAATAATAAGTGTTTACTGTGTAGTGTACTAGTACCATTTATAACAGTACCAGTACTTACTTAACTATCAGTATTTGATATCTATAAAGCTGTTGCAAGATATCGTATTACATTGTGATGTGGAGGCACATTTAAATGTACATTGCATATTATATGTAGGTACTTATCTATGTTTATTTTAATTTTATTTTTAATTTTTAAAGTTTTTTTTATCTTATCGCCAAGTGGAAATAAGTAAATGCTATTATCATTAGCAAATATAATAAAAATGTACCACTTGAAAATTAATTTTTCCTCAGCCTCCACAATCAATGTGAATTATAAATGGATAAATATGATATAGTATTCGTATAGATATAGTATCTTGATAAGTAAATTTAGAAAATAAATTCAACAAAATGATAATTAAACAGTAGGTACTGATATGTAGGTACCCTATGCCTATACTATAGTCCTTCATTTGCATTATGAGAGCTAGGAAATCTTTAATTGTATTAAATAAAATTTTACCATCGACATATAGACGTAGCTGGCGTACAGCTCCATGTTAATTTGTTTGTTGATTGTCGCTTCACATTCTTCGTGGAAATTTTGACGACACAAGGCTCCATTTCCAGTTGACATTCTGATATTTATGCAGATTCGATTGTCCAAAATTCAAAATAATTCGAATACAGATAGATAGTTTGTACTGAAAGTCAGCTTTTTGATGTAAATATCTGGAAATGAGAAATATTATAGATAATTAAGTAAATTATAGATTATTTATAAGATTTGTATTATCAGTATATCAACCCGAATACCAATCTCATGATCTAATCAGGATCATGAGATCCTGATCCTTGTCATTCATTACAGAATAAATACATATTTAGCATAATATTAGTGCTTTCCTATTAAAAGACTTTACCTGGGTGTTTGTTCACTCACTGATGACGCAAAACACGAAAAAAACTGACGAAATTTGGTCCAAAATTGACGAAAAAAATCCTTTTGGTCCTCACTTGTTGACAGATTTGAATCGAATAATTTTTCGAATGCGCTTTCAAAATTCTCGAAATAACCTTTATTCTATCCAATATTCCATATGATTGCGGGGCTAAAATACCTAATAGTCATAGTATAAGTAGGTAAGCAATGATATTTTAATAGAGACCTAGACACATGTATACATTGTACATTTTGTCCTGTAGGTATCATATAACACTTGCATACGTATCTTTTTACACTATATGTGCCTATAGGAATGTTTCATACAAGTATAGGAGATAAATAAATGAAATAATGTAGATTGCTACCTACCTATTTATTGGTAGGGTATTTGATTTTATAGTTTCTTAGTCTACCCTAGGTCTAATACTCGTAGATGTAGACTAATATTCTGTATAAGTAAAGTAATATTACAATTAAATACTTGATAGTACCTAACCTAATGTAGATAAATGTACTTACACTAATCTAACTAACAAGTAAGTATTTCGACCTTTAACCGATCCTGAGACAACTAACGATAAGCATTTTATTTAAATGGCTATCTGTACATTCAAGAGTAAGTAATTTAGGTAGGAATGTAATTTAAGTAAAAAGGTCTGTATAGTGAACTCGTATATACTAATAAAATACTGATATTAGGTTCTGTGACAAAAGTCCTACAAAAAAAGTCCTACAAACAATATGCCTACCGACCCTTGGCCTACAGATGAAATTCCTACAGGCAAAATACCTACAAACAAAATATCTAACTGCTCAATTGTAGGTCATGTCATAAATGGCCTACACTTTATTTAAACTGAAATTTTTTACAATTCAACAAAATTACATACATTAGGTGATAGGTGTACAATTTAGGCAGCAATAGGTTATGTAGGTCATTTATCTGTAGTACATATTTGTTTTTTTGGGTCAAATGTCCCTATAGGATTTTGTCTGTAGGTTCTATGTAAACAAACGAAATATTATATAGAGAAATCAAAATTTTTCTTTTTGAATGTCTCTTTAAGCTTTTAGTTATCGGTAAGAAAAAGCTATATATCGATAAATGTATCGTATGAATGTTCACATGAATACCTAGTGCCTAGGTATTTACATTTATTCTTATCAGCAAATTTTTTAACTTTCGTTTTAAATTAAGAATGCTCTAAATACAAGTTACATGTATTAGATCTTCGCCTTCAAATTGCAGAACTATGATATATTTTAAAGATATGCCTTGTTTTTTATTGCCAATACTTTAACAATGATGTTCAAATGTTCAAATTACTCTTAAGGATTATTATTAATTTAAAATATGTGAATTCATTTTTAAATATCCAATTATTAAGAATTTTGCAAATAAAATAATGGATAAACGACAAAGGAATGACTGAAATAATCAGTACCTACTTATAATTTTCTAAAAAATAACTTTTGTCCTTGAACTTTATTTTTACCCTTATAGTCCATGAGTTTTTGTTGCATTATTTGAGATAAAGATTGTTTTATTAACAGGGGAAAATTAGTAGGTAACATTCAGACTTTAGCAGGATACATTCTTTTGGTCTTTTTTAAACTTTTAATTTTAATTTTAATTCATTTTAATAGTTTTTACTTATTTTAGAAAAATCTTTGAAAAAACATTGTTTTATATTATTTATTTGCATTTACTGTAATAGATCTCTAAAAAATTGCAAAAAATAAATGCCCTATAGGTCTTAATTCTCTAAAGAGTTTTTTCTTAAGGGGTAAAGAGGTTATTTAGGTGAAAGTTTAGGGGTTTTGTCAGTACACTTATAACTTACTTGTAAGTAGGTATTAGGTATATATTAGAAATGGAAGTCAAAATTTAATTCCTAACCATTTATGTACACTACTGTGTGAATGTATGTTCTACAGATACTAATACTAACATATAAATAAGTTGATATAAACTAATCATTATTCTTTTTCATTACTAACCAAAAATACTTCATGAGAACGAAAATCAAAGCCAAGGGTCAACTTTTTATCTAATCTTAAAATTTCAAGCTCAAGCTTGAAAGAAACTATCTTTTACTATATTTGATGTGTGTATTATTTAGTTTTAGGTTCTAACTCTAATATATTTTCATCATTATAAATAATAGTTTAATGTACTCGTACCTACGCTACTTGTATTTCGTATTATCTCCAGCAAATTGCACAGGAAAAAAATGCTTTGCTGCTTAAATACTACCAACTATTATTATTTTACCTACACATAAAGGATTTATTGAATATGTATTGAATTCCAATAATGAATACCCTACCATAATAATACTGTTGCAGTAGGTAGGTATTAATCTAACTAACTACCCTAATGATAGTAGTACCTACATTTTAGAATTTTACTTTAATACATTGTTAATACATAGGTAGGTTGTTGGTATTGCAAAGGAAAAATTATATATAGCATTGCCGTTTATCATAAAATAAGAAAATAACTTTTTAGATTAAGAAGGAACTTTATTTACAGATTTACAGATATAATACATATTTTAAAAATAATTAATGAATAAGATAGATTTTACATATATTACTTATTTATTACTGATATTTGCTAAAGTATCTCACAATTAGTATAAAGTATAAAGTAGGTAATACTTCGATACTTTTCAAGCATAGAACCGAGTTATACTGACCAAAGTATAGATGTATAGATTTTAATTTTAATTTTTAATCTTCTTAAATCATAATTACGGACTAATTATGATATGTATGACCTCAACGAATTGTAAATCTATACTTTTAAAGTATATAACTTTTATATAAGGTATCTTGATAATTTTTTAAAAATTGTCAATTGTCTTATTTGCCAACCTATAAGCTAACTTCGAGTTTCAAACTTCAAACTAATATAAGGTAAGTACCTAGTCAATTAACTCTGAATTCTGAATAGGTAGGTACCTACTAGATATTTGAATTTTTATAAAGAAACGTAAAAAAGCATTATAAAGTACCCTACCCTACAGCACAACATAATAGTAAAAACAATAAACAGTAGGGTACCTATAAATACAATTCAATAAGTGGTGTAAGTATTCGGGAAAAACATTTGTTCGGGGGTTTTGGTGGGTGTTTTAAAAAAGAGTTTAACATACTAAAGTGGTCGCTATGTACAATATTATGTATAGGTATTAGGTATCTTTAGGTATACATGTAAGTAATATGTAGTACCAGTCAGTAGCTTACGATTAGTTAAAACTACTGCGCGGCTAAACCAACTTGTAATTTAATTTTTTTTCCCGATTTCTCATTCTTAACTAAACTACCTAAAGATTAATAAAGTTCAAGATACTTTAAAAAGGTCTGTTTCGGGTCACCAGTGTGTGAACGGACATCATTTGACATTCTCATTTATAGAGTCAACCAGCATCAGTAAGTTGTCATTCTCTCGGGAACAGTCCACTCGACAACAATACTACTTACTTTTTACTACTTACTGATTGTGAGTATCCTACAGAGTAACCAAAAGCAATCTAATTGTCAGCCTTTCAAAATGTCATCAACTTCAACTACTACAAATGGAGCCTTGTGCCGTCAAAATTTCCATGAAGAATGTGAGGCGACGATCAACAAGCAGATCAACATGGAGTTGTACGCCAGCTATGTCTACATGTCAATGGTAAATTTTTAATTGTCATTCTTAAATTACGTTTTCAATAAGTACAGTATACAATAAAATAAAGTAAGTTTATATTAGGGTATACATAGATAGTTTAGATTAGAAAATCTATTTTTGTTGCGCAATTTGAAGGTCATAAAAATCATCTTCAATGATTTTATGTTATTGACTTGTACTGTACAGTACAGTACAAGTCAATTTTAGAATAATTTTAGAATAATTTAATTTACATAAAATTGATTATGATTACAATTACAAGCTAATAACTAACATATAATATACCTATGTAGTATTAAAACTAAAAAGACATCCTAATCTAAATCTAAATTCTTAATACATACCTATAGGCTATAAGGTATAGGTTGCATACATATTATATGAGTATTTATAGGTATGTATGAGTATTAGTAATGTAATGTAATGAGTACTTATGCATTTACTCTACGCGTAGTATCATTCGAATAGTATTTACTATTACTGCTTATCTTATATGTAATATGGTTTTTTTTTGTCTTTTTACAGGCATATTACTTTGAACGAGATGATGTTGCTCTGCCAGGACTTTTCAAGTTCTTTAAAAAATGCAGCGATGAGGAGCGTGGGCATGCAGAGTAAAGAAATTTTTTTTTGATAATTAATAATTATGATCCAAAAGTACTCATATTTTCCAAAATTCCAGCGAAACAAAATTAATTTGTCAATGATTATTTTTATAGGAAATTTATGAAGTATCAGAACTCGAGAGGCGGACGAATTATTTTGCAGCAAATTGCAAAACCAACTAATGATGAGTGGGAATCTCCACTTAATTCAATCAATGCTGCTTTAGAACTTGAGAAAACGGTCAATCAGGTACATATCAATAATATAAGTACATATAAGACTGTTTTTTGCATAATTAATGCTTAGTAAATTGTAAGTAGACGTAGATTCAGATTTCTATTCGATTGTCAGAGTCAGGTTCAGTTAATTCAGGCTTGAAAACTCGAATTCTAAACTCGGTCTCGATTTTACATACATTTACTTGCAAATTTGAGTCCAAAATTCAATGTTTCAATCCTGATTTAAATGATTAGGCCATATTTTTAATATTAGGACAATGAAATAGGTACTTACTGTTACTACATTGCAAATTAGACATCTAAATTAATTTCTCGTTTATACATAAATTTGTCTAGTGTCTTTTGGATCTTCATGGAATTGCCACAGAGAAAAATGATCCGCATCTTTGCGATTTCCTCGAGTCAGAGTATCTTCAAGAGCAGGTTGAAGCAATCAAGGAGCTCTCGGACTATGTGGCTCAGCTCAATCGGGTTGGCAAGGGACTTGGAGAATACATTTGGGACAAGGAGTTGTTGGAGCAGGGCTCTCACTAAATCATTTGCTTTCAAACAGAACAGACAGAACGATGATGATCAATATATGAATATCTCTTTTTCGAGTCATATATTTACCTAGTTATTTTTAAAATTTATAAAAATTATCTTAATATCTTAATAGGTACTTATCTATTTACTTATTTTGTTGAATTACATAAGTTTTTGCTAAATATTCGACATAAAATGCATAAAGATGATCAATATTTTATCAATAGTAACCGAATCTAAAACCTTAAAGCAGAAAGAAAGATTGATTATTTTAACACCTATGTACTTGTAATTTATTATATTTGAAATTTGATCATAATATAACATATTTTACTTTTACTGAATTTTAAAATTTTTATAATAGAATAATGAACTTATTTTTGAACTTATCCAAATTTTGATTTCTTATTTTTTAAAAATTATCTTAATTAGATATGTTTTAATTGATTAATTATCCGTAGGCTTTTAGAATCATACTCATTTATTGAACTTTAAAGATTCAAAATTGACTTTTCACATTTTTTTCGATATTGTCATATATTTTGCAAAAATTGTTGTAATTACAACAGGACCTTTAGAATACTATAGAGCTATGTAGTGTAATTAAAATAATTCTTGGTATCATGTAAGAAATACTTTACTTTACTTTTAATATATTATAAGTTGAAATTTAGAAAATGATTAATATTAATGCTTTAATCGTTTAATGAGTTGCTAATTTACACAAACATTTTAATTTTTAAAAGGTATTCAAAATTCAAAATTGTTAAATATATAAATATTTTTTAAATGCTTCAATTTTTGTAATATGCATTCAATATTAGCATTAATGTTTAATATTATTTAATACCTACCTAACATGTTTACCTGTGTCTACTTTAAAAATCCTAGAAGTCCTTATATCAATCAATTATTACCGACTAGTGTCATTTAAAATTTGTTACCTATGTGCACCAGTAGGAAATTACTTAACTTTAGATTGTATAAAATCAATTATCTTTATAATTATATTTATATTTATACTACAAAAACAAAATCAAAAAAAATTATATAAGGTACTACTATATAATATTTAGGACTACATTATATTAAATACGCATTATACGCGATTACCTAGTACATATTATTATTATAAAATTAGTCAATTGAAATCTATTTTATCTTTTGTTTTTTGAAACTTTTCCAAATAACATGTAAATTCAAGTCAATTTTTTGTATTTTTTTGTAAATGGATTAGGTAATTAACTTTACTATTATTATAATAGAATGTATACCTACTCACGATTTATACAACTTATAAATGCCTTTTACCTACTCAAAAATCGATCTTGTATTAGAATCCAAAGATACGATATGGTCAAGGATTTTTCTTGTTTTTTCTTTTCTATATTGAATGAAATCCACTTATTTGACAATTTTTAACTTTTATTAAAGTAGAATAATTTAATAGTACTTAAATTTAATATCTATGTTTAATTAGTTTATTTATAACTGCTATTGTTAGTTATTACTTGAATTATAATGTAGACATTAATTTTTATTTATAAAAATTACATAAAATATAAAGATACTGACATGTTTATTTCTTATCTTATTTAGTATCGATATTTAAAATAATGCTTTTCATTTATGTTTTTGCATTTAGATTTGATTATACTAAACTTAAATGTAGTGATACTTAATATCTTAATATTCACTTGTACATGTTTTTTTTGCAATGGTTTGCTAAAATTTTCAATAAATTAAATTAGAAAATAACATTCAATTGTCCAAAAATGATAGGCTTTCAAATTACTTTATATAAATATTTATTTTAAATTAATTTTAACTGATTTAGTTAGTTTAGGCTTATTATATTTCACGTTTCAATCAATGTCTTGATTATTTATTAGTTTAGGGTCCAATTTTGTGATCAAAGCTTTTTTATTGTTTACACTATCACTATAAATTGTAAATTAATCCTGTATCTGGATAAAATTGACATAAGGGCACCTAGCTAGCTCGTTAGTCTAGACTATTTGTTTATTTAAGTCTCTGGAAAATTACTTTTAAGACATGAATCATGATTTTTTGATCACTTTACTTTACATACAAGCTCAAAAATAAGTTAGTCACAGTCATACGATTAATTTCAAGCAATTTACGACATTCGATCCATTTTTGTAAATTTAAGCAAATTCATGTACTATTTGCTTATTTATTTCCAATTATTTATTTCATTGTCATTGAGGATCAGCAGATCGGTTACTCAATTGCGTTTTTATGAAGGGCATTTAAAGGACTATATACTTAGAAATTCGATCACACTCACACTCATACTTATAGATGATCTAGCTTTTTTTAAATAACAGCAGATTCAAATTCAAATCAAATGCGCATTTAAAAAATTTTCTTTTATAAACTTTAGAGTTAAAAAACTTAACAAAGCAAAGCAAGCATATAAGTATTTACATATAATTAAAACCTAACAAAGAAGTGCCCGGCCCGAATAAATAAAAGTATGTATGAAAGATTTTCTTTAATTGATTCTTTATTTGCTCAGGTTTTGACTTTTAAAAAATAAAAAAATATATTAGGGTGTCTAGTATAGTATATTATATGTATGTACTGATATTTATTGTAACTAGTTAGTATGAGATTTCAGCTAATAGATAAATGCATATTAGCCAGATAATAATAATATTCATATTAGCGGTCAATATCAATATAATATTAGCTAATATGTAACTAATCTTAAGTATAATACATACTAGATATAATGCAAATTACTAAAAATATTATTTAATTTTACTTTTTAATTAATGGCAGTTATTGGTCGACTTATGCTTGATTCTAGTTAATAATGACTTAATTAGTATAAATATAAAGCTTTTAACCAAATCAAATAATATTTTCTAATTTAAGTACCTATGTGTTTTAAAGTTTTTAAATATTTTACATATAGCTAATTAGCTAATTGAAAATTTGAAAATTAGCTACTTATAATGCAATTAGCTGAAATCTCATACTAGCTACAACATATATAATATATAGGTTATAGGCATAGGTACATCAAACCTATTTTAGCATGTAAATGTAGATGATAAATGTAAAGTGTTTATTGTGCAACAAATTGAGTTTTAAAATTACATTAAAATTATATCAGAATTAATGTTTTAATTAAAATTAATGTTTTCTATTGTTCTTTTACAAAATACGAGTATATATACCTACCTATCTTACAACAGATTTTATGTGCATAAGGCATAAATAACCAATTTTACCGAATAATTCCAATTTTTCAGGGTATTTTTCAAATATTTCCTACTTACCAATGCTAAGGAATATGGAGGCTATGGATAATGTGTGCATTTTGTACGAATATCTGTATATACGATGATTATAGGCATGTAAATGACTCCCTATATTACATATATCGATTCCAATCTGATTGGGCTTGATAATATTTGGATGCAAATTCCCTAATGTATTGAAAAGATAGGAAAATATTTAAAAAAAAAAAGAAGTGAAACTTTGGTCATTTTTTTAAACAAATTGTGACATGCATAATAAAAGTTTCTGAATGTATCAATACAATTTGACCTCTCGAAAAATAGACATTCAATTTAAGAAATTCTACTTATACGAGTATACCTACTCTTTGCTTTGTTGAATTGACTAAAGTAATGTACATATTATCAGTAGTATCAGTTTGCCTTATAATATTATGTAATGGAATGACAAATTGGAAAAAGTTCATATAGGTAATAATTGACTATCATATCAACACACCAAACTTTTTTATTCTAATTTAGACGAATAAGATTGAATTAGTTAGACATAAATAAGCTAGGTTATAAGTTATAAGGCATTGAGTTAAGAAAAGTTTTGAAAGCCCTTAAAAATGATGCCAAATGCTAAGCGACCCGAATAAATTTTTTACGATTTAACGGCTTCGGGTGCTTAATTAAAGATGATAAGGCACTCTACCATACACATCGGAATCTGATTTACTTATATTTGCTTCTTTGATAAACCAAACTTTTTATTATTACGTAGTATGTATGAATACTATCAAGTGAACAATTGTAAACAGCTTATTAAATTTAAAAATGAAATCAGAGATTTCTCGGATTTTGCCTGATTTATTCAAAAGATAGAAAATTTGTGAAGTGGAAGGAAAGTCTTGGCATAATAAAAGTCCAAACAAAATTCAAAGAATTTTCTACTTCTGTAGGTACTTTTAACAACCAGCAGAACTTTAAGAACGTATCTGTACTATAGTCTAAAACTAGTAGATAAGTAGGTACATATTATATAATATGCAAGTATTTGTTTCAGTGTCTAGGAGTAGGATAATAGTTGAAAGTTGAAAGCCAATTCGCCGAATTACAATTCTTCGAAAGAATAATTATTCGAAAATGTATTTACCAAAATTTTGGAGTTACCAAAATTAATTAAGAAATGACAAATTGATAGATAAAGGTAAAAATAATTGAGAACCAACTCTGTGTGTATGATTCAAAATTTTCCTTTTCTAAGAATTCTCAAGATCTGTTTAAGAACATTTTTTTAATTTACAGAATTTCCTTATAGGTATAAATGTGAAATAAAATAAGCCTACATTTGCTTCATTTTAAAAATACCAATCGAATTTCAATAAATTTCGTGTTTTCAACTCAACGAAATGTCTCTTTTTTCCAACCAATATCCATTTCTACGAATTGTTATGTATAAGAATCACGTAAGTAGGGTACTTACTTTAGGCTTAAGTATACATGCATAGGTAGGTACAAATGCAAATGCTACTCGTAGTAGGTGCTCAGATTTATTATCTGTAGTATAAATTTAATAGATTGGTTATTTTATTATCAGTAATAAAATAACACGCGGATTTAATATCTTTATACATTTGTATAATAGGTAGGTAGGTGTACCTTCTAGTACTAATTACATGGGTAACTATTTCTATTTCTAATGTAGGGTACTGTAATTAATGTACTGTAGGGTACTGACAGTAACTACCGGTAGGTAGTTTAATTACTATTGTGTTGTGTACCCTACATAATCCTTGTGAGTACCTACAGTCTTTTAAAAATTAATTGATAAATCATTAGTAGAGATATGTTGACGATCTTTCTTTTTATATATATGTATATATATTCTTTCTACTCGTACCTACCTAATCTTGTTTTCGATATATTAGATACATAATTGTTTGTAAATTGTAAATACATACTTTTTTTTGCTTATTTTACTAATTCCGGCTGGTAAATTTTTTTTTTTTTTTTTGAGCTTCGGATATCCTGTACTTGTCTATTTTAATCAAATTCTTAATATCTAGTTATATAAATGTCAAAGGTTAATAAAGTTTTAAAAATCTTAAAATACCTACATTATACAGGATATTCCTGTATATACTATCCTGTATCCATGTATATAAGGGTACAAGTAGGGCACTACATTTTTATGTTATGGTAGTAACTTAATATTTATTAGCATAAGGGGAATTTTTTGAAAAATAATGACTTTATGTATTGAATGAATATTGTCATCAAAAGTTGTTTACAAATCTCGGTTCGGATGTCAGATTCGCGTCAAGTCTCAATTCTCGATAAACTTAAAATAATACATTAGGGGCCGTAAATAAAGGATGACCCTAAATCCCTTGTCCTTAAATTTGTCAAAATGCCAAACTTCAATGATGAATGTCCGAATGTGTCCCTATCCTAATGACCTCCCCCCTCCTGGTACATCTTTTATGTACAGCCCCTTATCTATATATAGCAAAGCTACAAAACAATACTTGATAAATAGCACCTGCTTACATATATACCACCACCAGTCAATCATCACTATCACATAATACTATTGTATAATGCTACAAAGTATGACTTTGACATTTACTCAATAAAATTTCGGAAAATTTATTCAGAATTTAGACAATAGAATACTACAGATAATTTTCGATATAAGGGCATCCTCTATAAAATTACATAATTTTCCTTTCAACATAATAAAAATTTTAGCAAAATTTATAGTTATATATTTACTTCACTATACCATTATAAAATCAAGTAGGGTATAGATACGAGTATTATTAGTAGAATTGATATTTTCTTCCCATGGACTGAAGCGCCGTTATATAGAAAGTGAACTTTATTAGTAATAGTGATAAGTACCATTGCAAAAACATAGTTACAATAATTAAATTACTAGAATATTACAGTATATCACTATTATGAGCATCAGGTAGCTATCACATTATAGTACGAGCAATTATACTGATATTTATCAGTCAACTTTCTTAAATATCAGCTATAAACATTAAGATTAACTAGAAATCGTAGCATTTCTACTTTTCTATTTTATTTTTATATTGAAAAAAACACATCTTCTTGAATAGTAATATGAACCCTAAATAAACAAACTGGTTACCAGATTAATGAGAATATGGTACCAAAATTCTTTAGAATTTTTGCCGTTTTGATAGTTTAGTAATGTAAACCTATCTATAGATTATTATTATTCTCTTTATGTCTTTTATTTCTGTAGGTAACATATCAGTAATGTGATTTTTCTTGGTACAGAAAATTTATAAAAAAAAAGATTATGTACTTTCCAAATTGCCCGAATACCTTACGGATACCAATAACAATGTATTCAAAACATCAAGTAGGGTACTTAAAACTACCCTTATTAAAAACGATTTCTAGTGCTCAAAATTACAATAATTTATGTAGTAGGCAGGTATTTACACAAAAATCATTATCGATACAATATTCGTAATCAAATTCAAATTCAAATAAATTCAAGTGACTATTTACTATTTAGTAGGTAGGTTCTTATAGTACTTCCAATTCCAATAATATAAATAAAACTCGTTAAATATTGAAAAATCCTTTTGTTTTAAAATTTTATTTAAAAAAAATATTTTCATAACTTTTTATAAATAATGTTAGTCATACGAAAACAATTAATATTTTGATTATCAGCATCAGACAATGGTTGGCATTGGCAGGGTAGTAAATACAATTTTAACGACTGGAATGATATTTTTAATTCTAAATTGTTATTTGATAGGCAGATATTTTTTTGCTTACTTATTCGTTATTTATCTCAAAAGCAATTCTTAAAATGAGGCTATATAAGAGTATTTTTTGTAATTGTGTACTAACCATTACAAAATATTCAACTGATATTGATGCTGATGATATGAAATTTGAAACTTCGTTCATTCTCTATATTCATGATGGTTTACATTTATGTCATTGCTTTAGTCTATTATAAATAGTATATATGAACCTATATGACATGATTATGATCATATTATTTTAACGATAAGAATATGCTTTTAGTATTAGTAAGCATTTACATATATTTTTTATCTAGGTAGGGTAGGGTAATACAATACTACAGTGGTATTTGTTCATGCAAAATATTTTAAAAACTTGTTAAAAACAAAGAACATGAAATAAAATTCAAATGCCTAAAATTATGTGAAAACAAATTCCGAAAAAATAGATTTTGGTAGCAACTAAACATTTTTCCTAACATTTGACTCTAGGGTAGAGTGTATAATTTTGGCCAGCTTTGGGTTTTCAGAGCTTTATTGACAGTATTTGTTTCAATTTTTACAAAGAATATTTTTAAAATTAAAAACGAGTACATTTTTACAAAAAAGTAGGTGCAGACTACATATCTATATAAGTAAGAGTTAAAATGGTGAAATAATTCTTCATCTTCATCACGATTAATTTTGAAACCTTTCCTTTTATTCGAATCGAATAATTCTTCGTCTTCGCCTGTTGAGAAAATTTGAAAATTTGAGATTAGAATTTGAACTTATAATTAGTAAGTAAGTAGTTTTCAATTAGGAATTTAGACCTAATTATAATTAAAATGTAAAATTTTTAAGACAATATGAACTAGACTATCTGTTAGTATAAATACAGTTTGTAGTATTAAGTTATAGTAGCAGGTCGGTAGGTATAAAGTATATAT
Source organism: Nanhermannia cf. coronata Gr-Ori-00579 (assembly GCA_034699045.1). Lineage (NCBI taxonomy): Eukaryota > Metazoa > Arthropoda > Arachnida > Sarcoptiformes > Nanhermanniidae > Nanhermannia > Nanhermannia cf. coronata Gr-Ori-00579. The sequence goes on from JAQIXA010001044.1 coordinate 15,397, forward strand.
CTGTATCTATTTCTAAATTTTAATAAATTTTGTTTTTCAGAATTTTGAAATATTTGCTTAATTTAATGCTTTTGTTGAAAATTTTTAAATTCTTTCCAATATTTTTTTGAATTCTTGTTCAAAATTTTGCTCAAAATTTTGGAATTCTCGTAATATATTTGAATTGTTGTTCAAAATTTTGACCAAATTTTTTAAGAAAATCATACTAATTTAGAATTTTGGTTATTTTACAAAACTTCAAAATTTGAGTATTGAGTAATCACAGGTTAATCCTATCCTATTATCTATTTGTGTATTTGAGTAACTCAAACTTAAGGCATATTATCGAGGGAACACTATTTTATTTGCGAGTCCAAATAAAAATTTCTTGACTATCCTTAATATTCTCCTATTTTCTAATTTATAAAAATTATGTGGCATAAAAGTCATACCCATTACCATTGTATCTACCGCATCTGCGAACCCCACCGACCACCCTTGAAAAGTTTTAAAAATACAATTACATTTTATTACATTTGAAAAGGGACTATTGTACCTTAATGGGTTTGACCTGTGACAGGTCAACCTGGAACTCGTCCTCTAGCTCCCACTCATCAAAAGCTGAACAGGTTAAACGATAAACTCCTCCAGAAAAATTAAACTGAAGGATGACATAATCCTGATCTTCTTCAAGTAGCTCAGCCAGCTTTTGGGGTACAGCTTTTTTGTCAATATTACATAAAAAACGGCGACATTCTTCAACATAGAAGTCACATTTGGGTATCATTTTGATTTTGATACGCTATTAATTGTCGAGAGTTTGTTTGTGGACTGAAAATGTATTGAAAGAGCTCATTTACATTACTATCTATAATCCCTTATTTCTACTTCTACTTCTACTGATATTTACATTTACTTTTCGAGTTCTTTGTATTATTTTAAAGTTTGAGACATTTGATATATATGTTTAGGTTGTGTCCAGCCAACCCGTCAAAGGAAAACTCGCCAAAGTACAAACTCGACAGTCAACTCGACCAAGATCTTGAGTTGCGATAGTGTATAAAATATTCTTTATTATCAATAAAGAACCTATTTAAATATAAACCAAATTTAATTTTTATCAATTTCATTGGTTCTCAAAATAGAGTCAAAAGAATCGCATCGAGGATATTTATCAGTTATTGGGTGGAAATTCGATCTCTTCTTTGACTGAATACATCAAGTCAAAAAAAAGAAAAAAGTCCAAGATTTTCAAATATTTGTCCAATTTGATGGACTTTGTGTAATTATTCTCACCTTTCTCTACCAAATTTTTTTATCATTTGGTTTGAAATCCTTTATCCTTTAGCATTTGGTTTGAAAAGTTTTTGTGACATTTTATATTTTATTCAAGGCATTCAATCAATCTCTCAAATTACAAACAGTACAATACTGTTTGTGATAGCGTATCGTTATATCCAATTTTCTTCAAAATTATAAAACTTTTCATATTTAATTAACGATAAGTTCATTGATCTTATTATGTATTTCTAAACTTTAAAATATTATAATAGGTAGGTATATTAGGTAGGTAGCTATTATAATAGGTACATTATCTATCATCAAATGCAGTATGTATATCTACAGTACGAATAATATGTCAAATGATATTAATATTGAATTGAACAAAATTTTTGAATTGAATTACACTATATTCTTTACTTGAGTCTCAATCCAAATTTACTGAGTCGACTTTTTGCTGATTTTAGTGCTATAAATAGCAATAAGGAATTTTTATACAGGTAAATTTTGTCGCATATACATAATACATACCCTATATACTATATATAGGGTATGCCTCTTATACCTATGTACTTCGAGTATATGGATAAAGTATCATAGATAAACCTAGTGACGTAACAAGTTTTTGAATAAATTAAAATGTATTTTTCATAGTAAAACAATGACCCTCAGTCTGTTAATAAACTGACCTTGCTCTTTGTATAAAAAACTCTGTTAAATTTAGATGATTATTTTGAGCTTATGCTACTATTAGCGTATTAGTCATACCCTATCCTTGACTAAGAATAGATGGGGAAAGAGACTTCAAGGTATTCTCCGCTTCCACAAATAGTTTTTTACCTATACAAAAAATTTATTTAAATATACCTACTACACTTACTGGCCATTTATAATAAAATATAAGTAAGCATCACTAACAGCTAACTACAGATAGTAGCTACCTAATTAATATCTATTGATATTGATAGTATAATTTTCCGAATTTTATACTTTATTTCGGTGGAACCACCCTTGGTTATACATTTTATAATTTTATACAGTATGTACCCTAAAATTGTACTCGGATACAGTATATGTAGTAAGTCAGAAGTACGATATACATATATAAATGACAACAAACTATAAGTGGGTCAAGGTGGTCAAAATGTATAAAATACTCTACGCTAGTAATAGTAGTGCTTACATAGCCATATGCTTTTGGTTCATAAAAACCCAGAACAAGGCACAGATATACCCGGACTCGGGTACAATTTAACTTTAAATCAAATTTCTAGCTACATACTTGCATAAGTAGTGTAGTAGTACCTTACCTACTCCTAATACATATAGTGTACATAAAATAAAATAAGGAGTACCCTAGTTATAAAATGGGTTGATGTGCGTAACACACTACCTAGTACTAGTAAGTTTAATATATTTCTCATTTTATGGGAAACTTGTACATTCATAAAATCTTTCTCGATCGAAAATAACCTTCTAGTGAGCTACTACTACTGATACTACTAGTATAAGTAAAAGTATGTAGTAATAGGTTCTGGTAACACTTATCCATAGAAAAGCTTACCTATATGTATGTGCTCTAAAATAAATATAAAATAAATTTGCAAGCTCTTTTTTAGGGTTTTCGAAAGTTCATTCGAAACCTCGAATTTCTCCCAATGACACTATGGCATTTAAATATATTTATTCATCCATATTCCATACATACATATACTGTATATATAGGGACTTACATATAATACTCTACCTATTTAGTTATCGTCTGACTGAATCTGAATATGTTAACCTTGATTAATTATATTCACGAAAATTTTCATCATCATTTTATGATGTGTAAAATGTCTGGAAAATGAACCACCGCCACTCCGAGCTCGAAACTTACCTATAAGATCCCTAATGCATAAAAGTGTAAGTTCCTTTTATTAGTTCTAAGCTCGACTTAACTGCACTACATAAGTACTAAACTAAGGATAAGTAGTTACTTAAGTAAATGAAATTGAATATGAGGATGAGGATGATGATGAGTTGAATTTGAATAAGTTTTCACACTTTTGAAATGTTAAATTTAAGGTAATAGCAAGATTTTGCTATTAATCAATACCTTTACGAATTTATTTGCTCATTAAAGTTTAAAAATAGCTCAATTGAAATTCAAATCAGCGTCAAACTTATGTCCTTCTATGAACTTTATGCTAAAGTGTTATTTACCTTATTGAGAAGTTCTAAGCTTATCTAACATGTTTATGAATGCTCGAGAAAAATAATTGCCAATTACATTACAGCTACTTACATAGCTACTTACAATAATACAAATAAATACGAAACTTATTTTACATTTACATCGAAAATATGTACATTTATTTCATATAATTATCAGTAATAAAGAAAATTCTTTTCGTTAGATAAAGTTTTTAGATTCAATTTAGATAATGATTTACACCGAATTTAGATATGAATTTTGATCTGAATACATATTTTGAAATTCAAAGAATATTTCATAATAATACATAGAAATTTAATAAGGTACTACGTGTTACTATGGTTTACATTTACATACAAAAGTTATTTGGCTAGTTTACTCGTAGTTTACAAAAATAAATTTAAATAAAGTCTGGCCATGATTTTGTCCGAAATAATATTTATAATCGCTTCGAAACTTGTATAAAAAATTCTTGATTTTCTTGAAAAGTCGAATTGGAGATTGCAGAAAAGCCACTGTATACACGCACAAAACTTTAAATCTATTTTTTGAGCAGTGTGCAGTAGCTCTTGTACAATCTGATAACCTTTATAGACGAATTTTGACATCCAAATATCCTGTATTCCTGTAGTTTTCCATTTTTGAGCTACCTAGATAGTTCCTAGTTAAAAAATTAATAAAAGAAATTTTAATATATTTGTCAGCTATATAGTTACTCTATAATAAGTACTCTATTATACACCTTTGTATTAGAAATAAGTAGGTACTTATCTTTAGTAGTTATAATATAATTACCTTTGAAGAAAGTTTATATCAAAGGGAATTAGGTAGATAATATTTGTTAAGTTTATGACGCCATTAAAACTTTTAGAAAAAGGAATAGAAAAAAGTTTAAAAGACTTTCTTTCGATCTTGCTGATTAGCAACGTAGGTACCTACCTATACTTACTGATATTTAACAACTTTTAATAATTTTTGGCTCTAATTAGTTTGAGGAAATCTATCAAAAAGTTTTATTTAAGCTTCAGCTTCAATAAGATTCCATTTTTATTTCTCGTTTTTCTACCTTATTAGCAAATTTTTAATTAGTTTTTTGAGACAATTAATTCATTGTACTACTGGTTCAGTATATCGGTACATACCTAATTGAAACACATGTAATCTTCATATTATATAACAATAAATTACCTCTCCTCGCCAATCACCAGGCTCTGAAATTAAAATAAATGATTTTTTATTAACAAAAGGCCGGATTCCTAAGAAAAGTTGCTGACTAATTTACTCAAACATTTCTAATTAATATACTGATATACCTATCTATAATATATTATATGTATTAGCTATACAGGGCTATAAGTGTTTGATGAAAGCTGAATCAAAGCAAAATGAAAATGTAATTTTGCCTAAATGTAAATACTTAACTAATTGTAAATAAAATTCCAACTTAAGCAACCTACTTATAAAATATTTTAAAATAAAATTTGCATATAAGTATATGTTAAAACCATTACTATTCTTGCTATTTTTTGTTTTTAAAAGGCAATTCTTGATTCAAGGAGACGTTTACAATGAAATAGTTTTTTCCCTAACAGGATTATTGATACTAAATAGGTAAGTAGGTATATTATATTAAAGTATCAGTAGATAGAAGATTGCTAACATCTAGGTAGGTATTATTAGTACATATAAAAAATTATTACAGCTTGAAATTTTTTTCGGTATAGGTACTCGTAATGGTAATGAAAAATGAAGGTAAATGGTTTGGTTGGAGATGGAATTGAATGAGTTCAGGTTATACTTTTTTACTTTTATGAATGAAATCCCTAACAGATTTCCAGATTACCTTGTTCCAGGAATAGAGAAAGTCAATGAAGAGAAGTTATGGCATATGAACCTTTAGATTTTTTCAATTTAAGGGGCCAGGTTCTGGTGGTGCTCTTCATGAAAACCATTCATGAATCTGGTGGACCCCCAGCCCCCCTGGAAAAGTGCGTAAGCATGTCGGATATACTCATATAGCCTCAGTATATCGGTTCATTGTTCGAGGCATAGCAATGTGCGTAAGTAAAACCCCACTTTTGGTCCCCAAGTGCGTAAGCTCGATCTCAAAAATCGATAGGGCCACGTGTGATCCGAAAAATTTCATTCACAAAACTTGAAAACTAGGACCACGGCCAGAATTTTCGCATTTTCGCATTTCATATATCAGTACCCTACTTATACGGATACATACAAGTATCTAAATAGGTACAAGTAGTATGTATATGTATATCTACAAGTACTAGTACTATCTATCAAGTCCGAGTCTCAATTCTAGGCTCTGAACCGATTCGATCTTTTTCTCTTGATATTTTTCATTCATTTCTCTCAAGAGTTGTCTACACTATAATGTATATAAGTAAATACTATTATAGTTATATGTTCCATATCTATACTAGTACGAGTAGTAAGTACTTATGTAGGTATATACTGATAGGCATGTAGATATAACATTCTATCATGAATATAACCAAAGAATATTAGCATTGAGTCGCTCTTTACTTAGCCTACCAGCACTGTATACATTATCCTTGAATATAACGCAGGAAAGTGAAAGCCAAATTTCACCCACATACAAATAGTAAATATACATTGTATACTTAATACTTGGCACTGATAATTGAGATTTAGGTCAGTATACTAAACAGTAGCCGATATGTATAACATTTTGTCTACTGTAAAAGCTCAAAAACATTAAAATTATCAAGTAAAATATCCACCTACAAGTATATATAGGTACATACTATCTATACTACCTACTAAAAAAACTAAATTAAATATACATTTTGCATAGAATACTTAAGATTTGACATTTTACCAATATTTTTAACTGATTATCTAAAAAACCTGGCAATAAAAATCGGCAATCTTTCTGTAAAATGTCCGTAGTATTTAGATATGATCAGTGATTATTAAAAGTTATTTATGCATTTAATTCTTCTATTAGTTGTTAAAATGACTAAATGTTTAAAAAATTGTCATTATTAGTATTAGGATTAGGTATTTATTAGTATAATTTTTGATCATTTCACGGTGAACATATTAATTCACATTAATATGAATTGGCAATTGTACTATTAGGACTGAAGATACATTTCAAGTTCTACAGTTTTTAGATGGGAAATAACACACGTGTAGATCTATAGAGAAAAGTACGGTTTGTAGGTCGATGAACTTGAAAATCTCACTCCTCTCGCATGTTTCTCTACGCATAGCCCTTTCTGAAGGGAAATAACGATCGTCATACCCGACCTCAAATGACGCCTGAATTCAGTACCCAGTACCAAATTCTTAATGGAATATATACTGCATAGTATAAGTATACTAATAATAGTACATAGTACGTACTATTACTACAACTAGATCTCGAATCTCCCGCTTAAATAAAACAAAGTAGGTCAATCTCCGATTATTACCAAGGACAAGGTAAATGAGTAAAAAAAAGCAGAGAAATATACAGGCTTACGCACATTGATAAAATAGCAGCAGAATATCGGTTTGAGTTCAGTGATGTTTGTCTGTATAAAGACACTTGTTCTCAACTCGGATATTTTAAAAAAGCATATCCTTACCTAAATACTAAATAGGTACATTAGTATATGCACTATTTATGTATGTATATGTAGATTTAATACCCTTTGTGTAACGATATTACTGCTATTTGCTATACCAAAACCAAATAGTTCGTTATGAGAAGAAAAGAGTCGCTTTATGGGTAGTAGGTAGGTATACGCATAACGCAAAAGTTTCGGATAGTGCAACTAAAGTAGTAAGTATCTACTTATGTAGGGTACGCTATACTCATGCAATGTGCCCTACTACTATTATTAGAACCGAGAAAGCTATTTTTAGAGATACGGATTTTCGCCGAGCTTTTGGTTTTGGCGAAGGATGATGAGGGGATATTTTGGACTTTTATTACGTCATAGCAAGTCTACACATTCTAAAAAAACTGAAATTATTCATTGCGAAAAGATAGTAGGCCGAATCAACTCACTTCACTACTGATTTACCTATTCTTTTCCTCAAACACTTTAATGCCAATCCTAATCTCCATATATGTATACTGATAGTACTTATGTATCTAAATCTACCTAGTAGAGCTAGTACTTATACTTGATACTGAAGTATTGTTCAGATCCAGACACTTACACAGAAGTATCTAAAGATAAGTTACATAATATATCTAATACCTTACCATTACCTACTGACTAAATGTAAGACTACTGACTTAAAGTGTATAGGTACTGTACTCGTATTATGGATTGAAAGGAAAGTGTTTGCAATACATATAAGAAATCTTTTTGACACTTTTCTCGGATATGTGTTTGAAATGTATGTCATGATTTTCGCCATCGAGATTTTAAAATTCAAACTGCTGGCTGTTGAAAGCTTGGTACCTAAGTATTTTGTCACAAGACATTTGCCTATGCATATGCTTGGAATTGAATATGATTTTCAATTTTTAACTCTCAAAGGTATTGACAATGAACGACCATTTAAATTTTAATTTCCTGGCTTTTGTATTTCGATTAATTTTGAATTTTCTAAATACCTAGTATGAAGTCAAACTCAATCAAAGTATATTTTAAGATTAGTTTATCAATATTATTTGGCCATATATGTATAAATTCAATTTTAGTTCTAATCTCCGGCCTAAAATGATTTTAATGAAAATATTCTTGACTAGATTAGTTTTGAATTTGAATATCACAAACTCCAGAATATGTATGCTATTTCTATTATTAAGTAAGGTCTTAAGAGCCTATCTGTATAATATGTTATTGGATAACTAATGGGACATATGATAGTAAATGTTCATCAACTAAACCCTAATCACAGCATGAACTTTACACTAATTAGATCAAAATCCCAAGCTTTGAAGATTTGTATTCATTTAGGAAAGGAAAATACATGTAGATATTTCAAAGAAATTTAAAATATCACGATTTAATAGAAATTCAAAACAATGTAAATGTAATGACTGTTTTTGTCACAATTCTGAATTTCCATAAAGGTATTTAGACTACTATTTTGAAACATTACCTACCTACCTCGTATTATCTCAAAAAAAATTGTATCATACAGACTATCATGATCATAGCATGCCATGAGAAAGTAGGCAGTTATATAAAACGTAAATCCCTTCCCTATATTTATAGGTACATATGGGAAAATGTAAATAATCTGGAAATTTAAAGAAAAGCAAAAAGATCAAAATTGAAACGATTAAATTTTAAATTTTGACTACCAACCAGTACCTTTATTTGCCTTCTTAATAGTATAATGGACTTAATTGTAAATAATTACATGTTAATTATATGTGCAAGTGTTATTATATTATTAACTAATAGTTGATGTACGTAATACCTATCTGTACTATTGATATAGTACAGTACATTTACTCGTAACATAGGTAGTGGGGCTTTATAAGAAAGTTTTAACTTTTATTTTAATTTACTTTACCTAATTTTAATTTGTTCAAAAGTTAGAAATCGAAATCGTTTGAAAATTAACAAAATCAAATAACAATTAATTTACAAGACTTTAATTGAGCAGAGCCTGACCTGAGTAGGTAACCTTACATATTTTATAACTACTATGGACTGCTAACTAAATAATGTTCTTTATAGTATACCTACCTATTACTACAATTTGACTAATTACTAATTAATATTGAGCTAAGAGTATCTAATCTAATGGAAGACTTTGTTCAATATTGTTTCTTAATACATATTATATAGATACGGCAGAAAAATCTTCCAATCTTAAGATCAAAGGTATATGAAATGTTTTTCAGGTAGAAAAGTTTCTTAACTGAAGATTTAATTTTAATTTCTTGATAACAAAATTTCGAGAATCAATAAAAGTTGTCCTTTGTAGGTACATAGTAGATAAATTGTAATTAATACTTGAAGTATAAAATTGTTCAATATTGAAGTAGAATAAGTAGCTCAGTTTTTGATTAAAAATTTATCAATTCGTTTTAAGTTTCACTTACAGCCAGACATTAAATCAACTTATAGCTCATCTTAAACTTATGAGAAAAATAAGATTTTAGTTTTATTTTCAGCTCTAATTTATCTTTTGCAATTGCAACTACATATTGCATTTGAGAATACCTAGTTAGGCAAGAGAACCAATTCTAGATGCATGGCATTTGGTATCGTACATTGTACCTATAGTAAGTATTTGAATATATTATCACTGCATATTGATTTCTATCTAAAAGCAAAGACAAAATAAAAAAATTCACAAACAATTTGTATCAAATTATAAAAGACGTCAAAATAAGCATACAAGTGAGTGTCTACTACATAAGTCATGTAATTGTAAGTTGTATCCATAACCGTACAAGTATCTATTATGTATGTAGAGTCTAGACATTCATAGAATGTAGTACCAGTAATACTAATATCAATAATCATAAATAATAAGTATGGTATGTATTTGCGTATTTATTTTTTGATTCATGATAAATAGTTAGATTACAATTATATCTACTCGAAATAAGAGAAAAATTAAAAACAATTTTGAATGCTAGATTGACAAAATACAATGGAAATGCAATCGTAGTTTTATTTATTAAATATTTACCAATGAAATATTATTCTTCAAGACTTTACAATAAATTTAAATATTTTTATTTAAATGGGCTTTTAGATTTCAGTTGCTTTAAATCAACTTTTAATTAATGTCTGTCTTATCTTCACGATTAGTCAAGGGCCTGTAGCAGTACTACAGGGTACTACATAGTATGTAGGGTTATTTATGACGATATACATTAGATACTAGTACTAGTTTGTAAGATATTTATGGAATCAAGATTAAAAACAGTTAATGAATAATTAGATTACATATTAGTTTACTGGATAAGTTATAAAATAACCAGTTTGTGACTACAATTTTTAAATATCCCTTTACAAATTAAATTTATGCCACTATGTAGTTTTTAACCCCTTATTCTTGGGGGGTGCAGAAGCACCCTCGTAATTTCATTGGTAATTTAATAAAAAATTTAGAGATGATGGTACTATTAATAGTACACTACCTATAAGCTAGCAGTACATGCATGTACATGGTACTTGGCACTAAGCATTCAGCATTAGTGTAATACATGGGGTGATTTGAGCTTGATTTGATTTCCCATTCCCAATGTGAAAGTAAGTGTAAAATTAGCTTGAGGTTTTCGAGGGGAAATTGAGAACTGAGAGAGCAAATTACCTGAATCAGGCATACATGAATGATATGAGATGAGATGAGATGAGATACATAGTTATTATGAGATATGAGATGAGGTACGTAATCGCAAAAACAGTATTTAAATTACATTAATTCCGGTTCAAAAGACGTTTGAGGGCCCTTTTACCATACATACAGTCTATTTTACAGGCTAGACTTATAAGCCTTACAGGCTAGACCTCTAGTCTCACGGAAAAGGAAAAGAAATTAAATATCAAATACATATTACCTATTTAGATTTTAAATTGATACCAATATTGAAGTATCAAATTGGATGTTTTAACAGAGTAAACCACCCAGAAATTATAATTGGGTAGGTAGTAAAAAAATGACCAAAAAGGGGTTCAGAAATCAAAATATTAACTGTATGATCTAAGCTCATTTACGATTACAAAATTATCAAAGGAAAATAGATATTCTTAAGTAAAGAGAAGCAGACTATATATTTATGGTCTGATGGTATATACCTAGCTAATAAACTTACCACAGAATGATGCTCATTAAGAATTAAAAATTTCCTGATAATTATGAAAGTATAAGATAAAGTACGGAGAAAATCCAAATATAAAGATCACTTGCAAGAGTAAATACAAAATATAAAATACCAATACTCATATTAATACCGCTGTAGTAGTACCCTACTATACCTAAACCTCAATAAGGTATTTCTAATCTAATGAATGACTAATTAGGATTTCCTCAGAGAAAAAAAGGAAAATTAAAATTTTAATTTTAATTTAATAAACTAGCTAGTAAGAATCTAACTAGTTCAACTCATAAGATTACATTATGGGTTGAACTTTTTTTAAAGGTAGAAATAGATAGACATGGAAAGTTTATAGATTACTAAATTATTCTAGTTTATATTATTATAATTGATACTTACCTCATAATAGTGTTAATCTTAATTGAAGATTGAAGAATCTTGATGATGTACTACTAGGATGATGTGCCAATATATGAGTGATAGGTACTGAAAAGGGTAATTTTTGGATGACTGGGGCAAGTTGATAAGCCAAGGGTTCCAGAAGGCTGCTTCTCCAGTCCAAGTTCAAAATACAAGTCCGAGGCCTCGAGATTCGGGAATGGTTTTTAAGGTCTGAGGAGCAGCTCGAGATTTGAGTGTACTTGGGCCGAGTTCAGTGCGAAACTGAACCCGGGTTCGGTTTTGAATGGGCATTTTGTGAATGAAATTTTGCGAATCGGTGAATGGATCCTGTGCAATGACGTCATAGCTGAATTGATTGACGGCCCGCCACGTGCCCTCAAAATGTTCTGTATGTTAAATGTAGGTACTACCCTACTATGGGTAGGGTACTAGTAGTACAGGCTCATAGGTGTAGGTTATATATATTTATTATGATGATGATGGTGCTCATTATTGCTATACAGTTGAGTTGAAATCTTCAAGATATTATTCAAAGTTTCATCAGATCAGACCGAACAATTGGCCAGGTAGAGACTCCGTGCTGCTAGGTTTCCTCAGGAAAAAACTCTGGAATAATAAACGGGGCCTCGCATAATAAGATTTACTGGAATAATGAGCTTTGGATTTTCTTGGAAAAAGTTTCTTTCGCACTATCTCTTCCACTTTTCCTTGTTAATATCAATAACATATTATTATTATTTGTACAAACAAGTGCAAATGGAGCAAATCGAGTTACTTAGAAATATGTACATAGTTACAGTGATCCAAGTTCCAAGTGTGATGATTCAGATGATATAAGATAAGTGGCTCAAAAATATCTGTCCTGTCCTGATAAGAATTCTTGAAGGCTTTTAGATTAGAGAAGAAAACAGCATTTCATTTCCTTTTTCTGATTCCAAAAAATCCAAAAAACCTTTACATACTTATCTTATACTAGATAACTACCTAACAATAAATAGGTAGTTAGAGTAGTTCTTGTACTTTTTTTAAATTATGTACAGATACTTATGTACATATACTAGGCACTAGTATTTTGTTAGTTATCAATATCAATATAGTTATTTGTTAAATTAAATTTATCCAATTCTTGTACCTTCAGTACCTACTTAAGGCAATTCGAGTAGATACCTAATGTACACCTACATAGTAATATGAATCAATGAGGGTAATATTTCTGTTCTTTAAAAAAATTCAAAATATATTTTTAAGTATCTACCTAACTACCTACCTACACCTATCTAGATAAATAATAAAAATTTCCGATTCAATTTATTTTTAAAGCGTAGGCGCTTTTGTCCAGTTTTTTTTTATTGAAAAATATTTTATTTGATAAATAAATTGATTCAACTTTCAATCTATATTTATTATTAAAATGCCAGATTTCGTAATCTTCTTCATAAAAAATACTTTATTTAATAGTGAATTAATAGTGAACCTACTAACAAATATTTTTTTCTCTAATTTTTCATCTCAAAAATTATAGAATGCTTAATAATTAGGTAGGTACTATTATTATGAATGGTAGAATCCTTTTCTTTTCATGTACCTACATTTTTTTTATAATTTTTACACATTTAATTATATTCAGTACTTAAGTTATTACATACATACATACATACATATATAATATATACCTATATAATATGCAGTATATGCCAACTAATCTAATTATAATTTGTCACATGTTCAAAAATTATTCTGAATTAGGTATTACTTAACATTTTGAATTTATTAATTACAAGTTTATTTATTATTAGATATGTTAATTATTGATATATCAAAACTAATCTAACACTAATATAACTAGATTACACTCATTTTTAGACTTTTCTATAAAAACCGTTTGCTATAATTTTTTACCTCATTTTTAAATAAAACAGAGATATCTCTGTTTTTATGAACCCTTTGTTAAATGATATCTTTATTCGAGACAACAGCAACTCTTTTAAATCAAATAGGTTTAAATTATTCTATCAAGTTCGAATGGCTATCGAAAAGTTTGGCTGTACTACACACTATATACATACTATACTGTATTAAAGGGTTTGTAATGTAAAAGCTCATAGGTCTGTATTAGGTAGATAGCTACTTATTATTTATACACCTTTTTAAAAAAGGTTTGTTAATTTTGTTAATTTTGCAAATTATGAATGGTTTGAATTTTTCTTATGCTCATGAAGCTGTTGAATTAATCTGAATTTCATACGACAAGTTTTGCATTCAAATGGTTTTCCTCCACTGTGAAATCGGCCATGAATTTCGAGATGCTCTGGACGTAAAAATATTTTCAAACAAATTTTGCAAGTATATGATTGTTCACCTGAAATTTAAATAAAGTATTCATTGATCCAGTGGGAAATTTTTTAATACTTAGCATTTTATATAGGTATATAAAAGAAATATTAACTCATACTGGTATGTGTACGTCTATGTTGAGATAAACTAGTCGAATCATTGAAAGATTTTGAGCAAATAATGCACTTAAAAATACCATTGCCCTTATGTTCCATCATATGAGTAGACACATCTGATAGTGAAATCAATTTTTTACAAAATTTACACGGAACTGATATCCTACTTCCGATTTTTGGTTCAAATTTAGGAATTTTAGAGTGCTTTTGAGATTCTAGAGTCCTTGGATCTTCGGTTTTTTGAAAATATGAAGATATGGGTCTGCATTTGAATTTTGATTTGAGATTTGGAAGGTTTTTGATTTCACCGCTTCCTATAATAAAATATATACATAGGGGAGTGCCGTTAGGCTGAGTTTATATGGGTACGAGACCCGTGAACTCATCTCCTTGTTGTATATTTGT
>JAQIXA010001045.1:0-29841 GCA_034699045.1 Nanhermannia cf. coronata Gr-Ori-00579
TTTATTATGTTTGATTATATGTATATGCATCAAGTTTTTAAAAGCAAAAAACATCGCATTTTTTCAAAAATAAAAAGCATTAAAAAGCATTTTTTTAAAACGAAAAAAGCAAGTTTTTAGATTTTAAAAGGCAATATTCTGTTGTCCCTAATCATAATGTACCCTACCTATACTAAGGATAAGCTGAGAAATTTTAGTGATCTAATGGACTTTTTTGTATACTTTTAATGAGTAACCCCTGACTATTCCAAATCCTATTAGAGTTAAACTATAGTTTACTCTATTAGAAGGGAATTGATCAATCCCCTTGATCTTAGAAATAGGAAGTGCCTTTAAATCGTAATTGACTTTTTAATAACCCCGTTCTAGGGACCCAAATAGGGGTAGATAATATAGATATAGAGATAAGTTTATTATTAATTAAATACGAATATACTAGTAATATTTGTAGGTAATATAAATGTGTGTAAGTGTAGCACAAAAACCATTTAATTGTTCTATTACTAGACCAAGGAGACAAATCTATGTTCTATACTGTACAGATGTAGGAGGAAGGAACATGGTACCTGAAATTTTTTGAAAAATTGGATTTGGACTTGTAGCAATTTCTAACAAATATAATATAGGTAGGCAATAGCAGTTAGCAGTAGCAGTAGGCAGATCTAAAATAAAAAGTATTATAGGTTAAAGGTTCATATTATATGACCTGGTACATAATAGGTTACCCCCTTTTTATTAGAATAGATTAAATTAGAAGATCAATATTAGTATTACGACTCTGACTCTACTAATATAGAATATCTACTAATCTTAAGTGAATTTCCTAATAGGAAACAATTATAATTACAATAGGATAGACTTGAAACTTGAAGAAATTAGGAAGATACTAAAGTACTTAGCATTAGTACTTACCTACTTATTTTAACGTACCTTGTCTTAAAGTGTAAGTTAAAAGAATGGCTTAAACTTCTCCTAAAAACTGTTAGTGTAACGAGTACAGGGTATGTATACGATTAATAATTATAAGAACCTAAGTATTCTGTTTCTGTACTACATAATATGTAACTAGAAGTAGAGTACCTACCCTACAATAAAAAAATTTAAGTATTTTATCATATATAGAGCCTCACTGCAAAATTCAATAGTCTTTTATTTTTTCAAGTCTTTTGATCCGAAAAAACGACAAGACAACTTTCTGAATTAAATTAAATCTCAAATATCCTCGATATGAGTTTTTTATTCTTTTGTGATGGCCTTTATTCTATTTGAATAATATTCAACCTCCTTGAGAATTCTTTTAAAACCCGAAGAATAAGTTGAGAATTGAGGCCCCTAACCTAAGGAGGAGTATAAAATTTATGTATGTACCCTACCATAGACATAGAATGTAGTAATAGGTTGTTGCCCTAATTATCTTAAATTTCGGTTGTACCCTAATTTCGTACAAGAAATTTAAGACTTTTAATAAGTCCTTTAAGATGCCTTAAGATAGTTTAAAACCCTTTTTTATCATCCTACCAATACATAAATAAATTCTAAAATACAATTTAGCAAAATTCCTACATCTTATGGTATAAAGTAACGTGATGACAAATTTGTAATCTAATTTGTAAATGTGCAAATTACAAATTTTTACCTTACATATTATGTAAGGTACTTACTTAAGTGTACATACATGTTACTTACATGTACTGTAATTACATAATTTGCATAATACTATGCTATCAACAGATACGTGATGCCGGTGCCTTACTTACGATTAGTAAAGGTTTAAGTACTACTAATGGCTCATGAACTAAAGACCTGATACTGATAATATAATATCATTCAAGATTAATATTAGGCCAAAAATTGGTTTTTCAAAGCTGAATTAAAAGGTTGAAAAGATAAGATTATGCTTAATTAGTAGGTATCTGACCAGATCTATCTGATCATCATCATCATCATTTATTACTTTATTACACGCACGTTCTTTATTACTGCTAGAGGCATAGGCATAGGCATAGGCATTTTTATTTTAGAATTATTTTACGTGTCAAAAGCGCCAGCTAACGCCTCCCATACTACCCAAGCAAACCCCTTACTACTTTGATTCAAAAATACAAAAAAAAATTTGTCTAAAGATTCTTTAGACAAATTTTATTGCATTACCTAGTTTATTTTATAAATTTTTTCCTTTTTATTTAACAAAATTTTAGTGTAATTAGGACAATTTTTGATAATTTTGACCGGACCATTAGAAGTCATGTGTGTTTAAATGTGCAGGGTGGTGGTAGGGGCAGTGTGTCAGTTGAATCCAGGACAAGCGTATGAGAATGCGAGTCGTGTAATCCGAGTCGAGGTCCAATATCATCATCATCATCAAAAGCAAGAGAAGCCTATGAAATAACTCATTTGTAAATCACCGGTTAGTCGAGTTAAAAATAGAAATTAAATTATTTAACATTAAATTGGTCTATTGACGAGGGTCATTATTCATTGAGGTATCATTAGTTGAAATTTGAGTTTTTAAAGTGGTCTTATGACCTGAGTGCTTAAAGGTGTATTAAATAATCCTGTTGTTCACATCGTCAATTTGAACTAAACTAGACATTGTCACCATTGCGTCTTTGTTTTAGTAAGTACCTACTTGGTCAAGTCTAATTGCAATTAATAATTAGGCAAGTAGATCATGTGTAATTGTATGTACTATGTACCTACTAGGTACGTAATGTACATTTTATACAATTATATTATACTAATAAAATTTCTTTTTGTGTTTATTTGCTAGGTAGTTGGAGGAACTTTTTTTTTGTCTTGACTTGACACTTCCACTTTTCTAATCAGCTTGTTTTATAATCTACATCAGTAAAATTTAGTTGGTAAAAGGGTAAGTTTAAAATACTTATAATTTATATTTGAACTATGTGATGTGATTGGTGTCATTTTCTTTTTATTCCAGTTTAGAGGTAGTAATTAGAAGATCGAGAGAGGATGTCTTGGAGAGATGGTGGTGGTGGTGGTGGTGGTGGAGGAGGAGGTCGTGGAAGAGGTGGCCATCATTTTGACAACGTAGGATTTGGTCATAGAGGTGGGAGATTCCGAGGTGGTGGAGGTGGGGGACGTGGTGGTGGAGGAAGATTTTCCGGACCAAGAGGTGGAGGAGGTGACCGAGGTGGACCGGGTGGGTTTAGAGGAGGTCCACGATTTCGTATGCCGAATGATGGGCCACCACCATTTTGGCAACAGCATCCACATCCTCATCATCAAGGTGGTCAAAATGGCTACCCAGGCCCAGGTCCAGGTGGATTTCAAGGTGGACCAGGACCCATGGGACCTGAACCTTTTATGGTAATGCTCGTATGTAGTTTAGAAAAAAATTGTTATTTACAATTTATAATAGCCATTTCTCTATTTAAAGGAAAATGGTGATGATAATGTTTGGGCTGAAGCGATGGCAGGTGATGGAAAAACTTATTTTTATCATACTAAAACAAGAGAAACAACTTGGGAGAGGCCTGAGGGACCCGGAGTAAAAATTGTTAAACACGAAGAAGTAAGATAAACATCACTTTAAAGCTTGTACTCACATATAAATAATATTACCTATCATTCCTTTGTAAGTGGGGAGGAGGTCAGCCAAATAATAAATTCAATAATAATATGGATCAAGGCGGTGGTTTTCATCCAGGTGATATGTATGATGATGATATGCATGGTCAAGGAATGGACCATCATCAACCTCATCCAGATTTTGATCCATCAATAATGAGGCATCAACAACAGCAACATCAATCGCCTAATCAAATGCAACAACATCCTTCTCCTTCTCAATTAAATCCTAACCTAGAATCACCAAATCAGGATTCACCTGACGGCTCAAATCCTTTAATACAACAACAAATGCCACCCAATCAACAAATGATGAATGTACCACCACCTGGACTTAATAAACACCCTAATATGGTTGGGCCACCAATGATGCAACATCAACCTTTCCCACCTCAAAATCAACAACAATTTCGCATGCCACCACCAAATCAATTTGACGGAAAACCGCCTGGATTAATGTCATTCCCTCCTTTCAGTGGTAAGCAATGTGTACCTAGTAGTCAGTAGTATCTACTTACTTTATTCAATAACAATTATTTTATTCAGTAGCTTGTCAAGTTCTTAGATTTAGTACTCTACTATATTGTATTTATTTAATTAGGGCCTCCTCAATTTGGTGGTCAATTAGGGCCACCAGGTTTTCCTCCTCAACAAAATTTTCCAATGGTACCACCACCCTGGGCAATGGGACCATCACCACCAAGCGGTGTCCCTCCTCCATCTATGACCATAGATGCACTGCTGAATCAACACCTTGATCCACAAATTCAAGCAAAAGCTTTCTTGTGGTCAGAGCATGGTAAATTAATTTAACAAGAATAATACATACATAATTTTATCAATGATCTTCTATAACTATAATCTTAATATTTTTTTATTCAAATAAAGTTTCACCAGAAGGCAAAACGTATTTTTATAATAATAAAACTCAATTATCTGTTTGGGAGAAACCCGCTGATTTACTTGAATTTGAAGCTGCTAAGTTGGCAGCAAAACAAAAAATTTCTGGGCAAAGTTCTAATAAAAATGAAGATAAATCAGAAATACACTCATTCGAAGCACCTGCTAAAATGAATAAAGATAAAAAGGTAAATAAAATTCATATTGAATAAATACCTAATAAGATGTACTGGTGTAGCGTCAAAGGAAACATATACCTACATAGTTTATGGAATTTTAAAAAATTATTTTAGGATTTTAAAAAAGAAAATACAAAAGGACGACCGATTTCATCAACTCCAGTCTCGGGTACTCCTTGGTAAGTTAATTAAAGAAATTAAATTAGTTAATCAAAAACCATTTTGATTAAATCTATAAATTAATCTACGTATTTTATATAAAGGTGTGTAGTGTGGACTGGCGATAGAAAAGTTTTTTTTTATAATCCATCAACAAAACAATCTGTTTGGGAAAGGCCAAAGGAACTTGAAAATAGATATGATGTATCTGACTTGCTAAGTTCATGCCCCTTAGATTCAAAGGATCAAAAAGAAGAAACACCTGTCGCTGTAGTTGAAAAGCCTAAAAAGGATCCAATATTACTACAAGAATCTACAATACAACAACAGAACGAAACAAATTCTCCTTCAGATGATGAAAGACCACCAGGTAATTATTTAACTTTATATTCAAACTTATCACATACTTAATGAAATTAATGAAATTCATAGGAGATGATGATTGTGTTGACAAAGAACCTCCAACTAAAAAAGTCAAAATCATGGAAAAGGATGTTGTACACCTTGATGATGAAGATGAAACTCAAATTATAACAATAGAAGATGATTCAAAGAATGATGAGGGTACTCAAAAGTCAAAAATTGATGCTCTGAAAGGTGTCAACGCATTAGAAGCGGAAGTCAAAGCTGCAAAAGAACGTATGGCCATACCATCAGAAGTTCGTTTGAAGCAATTTCATGAAATGCTAATTGAAAAACAAGTATCTGCATTTTCAACTTGGGAAAAGGAATTGCATAAAATTGTATTTGATTCTAGATATCTTTTATTAAATTCTAAAGAAAGAAAAGTTGCTTTTGATAATTTCGTGAAAGATCGGGCTGAAGAAGAAAGAAAAGAAAAAAAGACTAGAATAAAGCAAACTAGGGAACAATTTACAAAATTTTTAAAAGAATTAAATTTACCTATCAAGTAAGTGCCTACTTTTAAAATTATACAAATGATAATTTATAATCGATATTATCTGTAGGTACAATTAAGATTAAGATACTCATTAAATTAAGTGCTACAATTGAACTGAATCTATTTTATTTTTGTACTTTTTCAATAGAATGTCATATAGTGAATTTTCTCAAAAATATGGAAGGGATGAAAGATATAAATTAGTTGAGAAGTCCCGAGATCGAGAAGCATATTATACTGAATTTATGCAAGAAGAAAAAAGGAAAGATAAGGAACTCAAAGAGGAGAAAAAGGAGATTGTAAGAATGCTTTTAAAAAATATTAATATTATTTACTGTAATTAAGATTACTTTTTTATACTCGTATTGTTTTTCTTTATGAAAAATAGTTTTTAATGAATATTCTAATTTAAATCGACCATAATATTCTATAGGCCAGACAAGATTTTCTAGTTATGCTCAAAGCAAGAATGAGTGACTATAGACTGAAATGGAGTGAGGTTAGGAAGAAGTTTGAAGGGGAACCTAAAAAGAATCATAGTTTGCTAGATGATGAAGAAAGAGAGACATTATTCATCTATTTTCAAAGAGAATTAAAGGCCGAAATGAAGAGGAAAGAGAAGAGGAATAAAAAAGAGAAAGAAAGATCAGAAAAGAAGAAAAAGAAGAAATCTAAGGACAAATCTAAAGAGAAAAGTAGAGAAAAGGATAGAGATAAAGATAATAAGGATAAAGATAAAGATGAAAAAGAGAAATCTGTTTCACATTCTGAGTCTACTGACAATGAGGAAGGACAAGATACAAATAAGAAAGATAAAGATTCAAATGAGAAAAACAAAGGTGGAGAATTGGATAGTAGTAGTAAGAGTCCTAAAAAAGATGATGACAATGGGGAGCAAGCGGAATTAGGTGAATTGAGTGACGAAGAAGGTGCAATCTCATCAGAAAGTGAGGCTGATGAGGCAGTTAAAAAACGTGAACGAGTCGAGCAAAGTATAAGGGAACGTGAAAAAGAAGTACAACGAACGCTTGCTACTCACTTAAGAGACCGGGATAAGGAAAGGGAATTTTTTAGGCATGAAGAAGCTATTCAAGAATTTCAAGCTTTGCTTGCCGATCTTGTTCGAAACTCAGAAGCTAATTGGAAAGATACGAAAAAGATTTTGAAGAAGGATCGCCGTTGGTCATCTGTGGAGATCCTTAGCCGTGATGAAATGGAGGATTTGTTTACTCAACATTCCGATAATATAGCTAAAAAGAAAAAGCAACGATTTAGGTAAGTTGGTTTTGACCAATTTTTTGTTTTTAAAACTAATATTGTTTCATATAAAAAAGAAAATCGAGTAGAAGTTGATAGATAAGTTTAAGAGTTTTTTTATTTTTAACTAAATGAAAATAGCAAATGCCTACCTTAGTTTTGTTTCAAATTAGAAATTTATTTTTATATAATGTAATTGTCACCCGTATCGTATCCCTATATAATTCAAATTAAATTATTAGTTATTAAAAATTGCTTGTATGTATAAAATTTTGGGAGTCATTTTTATAAATAAACAAATGAGACCAAGGCATAAAAAAAGGATGCGAATATTTTGCCATTATAATATAATAACTACCACACCAGTAAGGTACTTTAATTTTACATTAATAATTATTGTTTTATTCAGAGAATTACTAACCGAAGCAGGAATTACTCTAACATCCAGATGGAAAGACATTCGGAAAAAAATCAAAAGCGATCCTAGATATCTCAAGTTTTCTTCTTCTGAAAGGGTAATTTTTAATAAATTAGAAAACTGACCATAAGTAATTAAGTAGGATACTTATGAATCTATTTATTATTATTAATCTATTATTTACCTAATACACACTATTTTTTATATTTTATTACAGAGATGCGAGAGAGAATATGAGTTATTTCAAAAAGGTATATTTTAAATTAAAATGCAAAGCACATTAATGACTAAACTTGTATATAAATTTCTAATTTGTTTTCAAGATTTGAGTGCTAAAATGAAAGGAGAATTCAGGGAGTTACTTAAGGTATTATAACCATACTTTTGATCATTAAATTAATTGAGAAAAAATACAATTTATTGGTATATGTTCAAGTATCTAGTACTGTATTAAATGCAATATTTACTTTACTTTAGGAAACAAAAATGTTAACATACAAAACAAAGTCCCAGATTCGTGAAACACCAAACATTCTTAAAGATATAGAGAGCTTATTGAGTAAGGACAAAAGATATCTTCAACTTGACTCTATGCCTGATGAACGACATAGACTTTTAATAGACTATTTGGATGATGCCGAAAAAAGAGGTGAGCTTAACATTTTAAATACGTTATAGTATTATAAAGTTTTAACTTATCAATTATACAAATATTATTAGGTCCTCCACCACCCCCTACAGCAAATGCTGAAAATCGCCGCCTGAAATAAACAAATTGACTGCTAATTCAATGTATATAACTATGTTATCAAATGATATAATATAAGTAATAGGTTACTTTTACAATTTTTATTGTTATAAGTTGTTGTACATTTTTTTTAGTATAGAATTAAGACTTGTCTATAAACTTTATTATGATGAATTATTATGAATTATGACTAAATTTGCTATGCATATACTAGATATACTAGATATATATATAAATAAAAGACATACCATCAAATATTAAATAATACGAGTTGTAATTGTCCAACAATTTGTAATTTATTGACAGCTATTTGATTTATTAGAGGACCAGTTACAATTTTATTTCATACTGTACATACAGTGGCTGTGTCAATTTTTGTCTACTAGTCATATACTTGTATTTAAAGGTTTAGGTCATTAGGTAAATGACATTATGGGTTGTATTGAATCATTAAGTTTTCCAATTTTTAACCTAAGCATGGATACAAAAAAAGAAAAAAAGGCATTATCATGGTCAAAAATCAAAATGTCCCTTACTTTTTTTCTTTATTAAATTAACAAACTTATACCCTTAGATCATATTATATAAAGGTACCCTATTATGTCAGCCTTTGAATACTCCTTATCACATCACTTGAATTTTTAAGCAAAATTTTTAGTCAAAAGGCAAAATGCAAAGGACACTTATATACGATCATTATCTGGAGATCACTTTACACTTTCGAAATTGCTTTACTCTGAATTAAAAATTAAATCAATTTGCCCTTGGAAAAATTTTGAAGAAAATGCAAAGAATTTCATATTTGAATAAATCTGAGACATTTGGGGGCATTTTAATAATCGGAGCCTTATACTATTATTAGTTAGGGTACCTGCACCTACATTACATTGCTCTCTGTTTCTCATTTCTCTGTTCCAAAAAAGACAAGTACAAGTAGGTAAATAGGATAAGCTTCTCAAATTGAGAATATTTCAACTTAAATAATACCGAAGGTTTTTGCTTTGGACTTTCTTTGAGTATGAACTGAAACTGAACTGAAATGTGCAGTTTAGCCGAGAACTGAGAACCCTCATAACTTGTAAGTAACTCGTATGAAATTCTCAGTATTGCTTTAGCTCTTGAAAGGACAGTATCTACTCGAGATTCAATTCTCAAAACTCTAAACTCGATTGACTTGAAAACAAGCATATAATATAGCATAGGCAAAAGTGTTTTCATAAAATTCTATTAAAGTAAATTTTAAAGTATCTTTAAACTAGACTCATTTTTATCTACTAATATACTCTAATCTAAATCATTGCTTATTATTTTATAAACTAAAGGTTTATTTTACGCATCTGCAATTTCCTCTATTAGTAGTACATAGTATAATGGTATTTTACTTTCCATTAAGTTGTGCTTTTATCGAAATCAAAATAATTCAACAAGTTCTCGGGTATACTATCTAGTATACTGATATACATAAGGTGTCTACAATAAACGTACACATCACATATTATAAAGTCAAATTAAGCCTGGTTTCTTAGATTGTCAAACATTTGAGTACTTTCCCTCTCTTGCTGATCATTAACTGGTATTTTATTAATCCAAATCATTATATACAGTAGGCAGTGCATAAAAACTCAAAGGAATGTAAATACATGGCATAAAATTTTATGTTATGTATGTACATAGTACATACTGATAGTACGTACACGTACTTAAATTATGTAGGTACCTACTTTTACTGAAAAAATTATTACTTGAACAATCTAAACCTAAAGGAATTACGGAGTATACCATTGAATTGAAAAGTGCCATAAGAATTCAATAGACTTGCTGTTGTTGTTTACACATAATTTGCTTTATGTGAAATATTTCTTCAAGTTCAGTCAGTTTAATAAGTAATAAGTGTTTATTAAAAATGTGACTAATCCTTTTAAGCATGTTCATGCTATAAAAAGAAGTTTAGTTAACGACTTGACTTTAAACAATTAAGTTATTAATTGAGTGGAAATATACATTTTTTAAATTTTTGTCTTTTGTCTCAATATAATGGATATTTTGATAAAAAACTCATTTTGAGTTTATTAAGGTACTTTTGTATTTTTTAACTTTTGTTTATGCTACCATATCTTAGCTTAGTTGTTGGTATTTTGATAAAGTTTTAAGGTGGTAACTTATTAACCTGTAGCTACTTAAAGTTCTCAATTTGCGCCATTGTAGTGTATTTCGGTTATAATTGTATCTAATCAAGGGTTCCAATTTTAATGGATTTCTAGTCCTACGATTTTAATATCAAACGAAGGTTTATCAATTCTTCATATTAAGATTTTGATTCTGTTCTTCTGGAATCTGGTACTCAAGACTCAAATACCAATATCAAACAAGGTATGTAAATACAAAAACCATTTTTTATATACTTCTAATACAATTTTTATGTACTTACTTTTCGGACCTACTTGTTTCGAATTTTATATGTTAATTGTTAGGGTCAGGGTAGGTACCCTACTTAATGCATGTTCATATTCATTTATACAGGTGTATAAATATATTATTTATCATATGATTTCAGTATCAGTCTTTGAAAAATTGTAATAAAAACGATAGTACTGTTAAAAGAATGCGAAAATATCACAAGAACGCGAAATTTTTGCAAAAAAAAAAGCTTTTACTAACACAGAGTATTATTATTAGGTACTTTTTCACATACATTGTATTTAAATTTTATTATAAAATCTCAAAAAAGACATAATTTTTGAAGAACGGAAGAACGATAATATGTATCTTCTCTGCTATGCAATGGTACAATACAATGTGTTACTTAACTATATAGACTTTGATGATACTAAAAGTTTATATCTGAAAGAAATATATCAACCTTTTGTAGTTATTTAACTGAGGATTTCATGATGTACATTTACATTTTGCATTTAAACTTTTTCCCACTTACACTATTAGCATTAGCATTAAGTTTGGAGCTTACTTGTTAAAAAATTCATGTTTCTGAGCTTTTCTATTTTTATTTTTCTATCATGATGTTATCTCATTTTACTCTTATTGACTACTACAGATATGTACTACACAGATACACAGATACTTATAGTCAGTAGTACCTATCTATAATGCATTTAAAAATATACATAATACCTCTAATTTCGGCTCGTATATCCTCAAACACAAACCTATCTGTAGTCGGGTAGCAGCAAAATATCAGTAGAGTAGATACTCAAATTGTTTATTTCTATTTTCTATGTATTTCGTATCGAATTCCGATTTTTAAGATAAATTTTTAAGCCCACTTGAAATGGAGTTCTTTTGAGGTCTTATCAACACGAGTTTATACTACTCGTACTATATTGTTGATACTATAGGTAGGTACTACTGACTACTGTAACTGTAGTATTTTGTTTCTTTGAAGAATACAAAGGAAAACAAAACAAATTCGAGTTCTTCTATGCATATTAAGTACGATTGCTTAAGTATCTACTATACTATAAACATCAGTAGACGACGAGTTTTATTTTGAACATTTTATCTTGACAAAAATTAACAAAAAGCATTTATATATTAACATGCTAACATCAGGTTTTAAAAGAATAAGATATTTCTCAAAAAAATATTGAATTTATCCCTCTTTTGTCAGGAAGCAGACAATAAGTAATAAGTATCCTACTGATATTCATATTGTTCTAGTTTTATTGATATTTTATATAAAACGAATAATATTGTCCAAAAAATGACAATAAATACTGGTAAATTATTTGTGAATGATCCAATGATATCTTTTATAATTGTTTTAATCAATAGGAAAAGCTTTAAAAAAATTCAAAATTGACCCTAAATTACCGACTCAAGAGTAGATTTACATTTTGAAATTGTGAAATTCAGACTCAAAATTTGAAATTGAGTTACGGGCAGGATAGTATTACTTACTTACCAGTTAGAAAACATGATTTCAACAAATCCAATTTTTTTCATGCCTCTGAAGGTGACAAGGAAAGTACTAAATATTCGCATATTTACCTATACTACATATATGTATCATACTTTATATCTAGGTAATTAAACATTTTGTAAATCATAATTCATGAAAAGGGGGATAAAAGAACTATTTAAGAACAAAAAGATCGATGAGATGGTGAACTCGGTAACTAAACGGATGGATTAAAGATTTATTTGCCCAAGTAAACCTCTATTCACTACCTCTCCTCAATAAATCCAGACATCAAAAACTTGGACATTTTGAGATTATTTTGAAAGTGTCATCTATTCCAAATAATGTGTTTCATACGAGTGTATAAGATGTCCATAATTGGATGTCACATACTACATAATTGTAGTAATACCTTCTATACTGGTAGTTTAGTAATAGTAAAAGTAATAGTAAAAGTTACTTTTGGCTGTGTAAAATCGAGTGAAACAATTATAGTAGGGTACCTACATACATTTTTACTGTAGGGTATTCTTGCATTAAAGTCCGAATGCGGGAGATATTTTAATCCTTCTTGCAAATTGTTTTTCATTTTCATCAAAAAAACACTAGAAAAGTAGGTAGGTACTTACTACTCGTACTATGGTACATTGTACTAACTATTTATTATTACTATAATATGTAGTAGAGCAGGCACAAGTAATCTGGACCAAGATAGGAAATCACACATTTAGAATTTGGAGCTAAAGCAGCAGGGGAAATTATTTTGTGAGGTTAGTTCAGTTTGTACAGGGAAATGTCAAATGAGCAGATTACTCGTTTAAATGTCTACATACTCATAATACATAGTTAAAGTATAGTTATTATACTAGGACTAGTAGTAGTATGTATAGTATGTAGTAGGTACTCGTGTGATCTTTCAAAATAATAAATAATATGACGGACGAAGTTGGTGGGTCTAAATTCGAAAGGATTTGGGCTACTCAGAATTCGATTTGGTTTGGTCTGCAAATATATTATTATATTTACTCTCTCGGGGGAATTTCTCTTTTGTAAATAAAGATATTTTATTTGGACTCTCTGATCCTGTCGTGTGTCTCAAAGAGCCTGGATGTATTATAAGTATAAGTATATTTATTCACACCTAGTACTAGTAACTAATACTATACTATGTACTAGTAGATATATCAAAATCTCTCATTTCTCATCATCCGTCACAGTTCACATTTGCCTACCCCGACACCGACACCCCCCTTTACTTTACAGAATTTAAGCCCAGAGATGATGAGATTTCAGTGGTTTCGGCTCGTGTGGACAGGAGATAAATGAATATAAAATGCATTTAAACTTTGGTTTTGATTTGCCCCCGTTTTGTTTACACAACACTTTATTCTATTAGACAAACCATATACTCGCATTCACATGAAATCCCATTTCATGAGGTTTTTTGCCAATTTCAATCGACAATCTCATCAATATTCTATAGAATTGTACAAATACGAGTACAGAATACAAGTAATTGAGAAACCAATAGCGTTTTGGTAAAGATTTTTCATTATATTATTATATACACTTTTATTAGGTTCTTAAATTACTAGTACATATATGTGCTAGGTTCATACTTTGCAGATTATTTAAGTATAGGTAGGGTACTGATGGTGAGTACTGATCGACTCTATAAGATACTTGTAATTGCACCTACTAAATGTGATAAACCTTAAAATTATAGTTTATGGAATATACTTATATAGTTCGTTTATAATCATTTTTTTATTCATAAACCAACTTTATTGCTATTGACATTGCTTGCATTCTTTACAATTGTTTTTTTAAATATTTTAGTAAACAAATATTAATGATTATTATTATGATATTTATTAGGTTGAAAAGAAATAAAGCTCGAAGGGCAAATTTTGTAAAAAAAAAAAATAAGAAAAATTGGTGCAATGAAGAAAACAGGGATGCTGAGTCTAATTCCACAACAGTTTCCAGGAGTCACGTTTTCCTCGTTTAATCTGATTTTACTTCTGCTCCCGTTATTACATGTATCGACCTACTCGTCAGCACTTCAACCTAAACTTGCAGGTAAGAAATTACATATTCTTTTACATATTTGATAACTACAAATAGACATTTCATTTTTAAATCTCTAATATTATCTACAAAATACAAAGTTAATTAATAAGCTACTGATGTTTTAGTTTTAAGATCTCAAATTTGAATATTGACTCGAATATCGAAATAAGCACTTATTTATGATGTACCTACCATTCTTTCGAAATCGTCATAAAATAATGTTAATCACAAGTTCTAACAGCTAGATATTTATGAGAAATAAAAGTTTGATTACATTTCTTAGCGCCGATCAGACCAAATTGAAGCCATAAAGCTACGCTACAACGCAATAGTTTTTCACTTTTTATGGAACATTTAAATTTTTTAATGACTTTTTAAAAGTTTATTCGTGAGATAAGGATAAGATAAAGGGTTTCAAAAATATTTTTATTCTGAATCAGAACTAGATCATATTACATAAGTATTATTATATGTATCTGTTTTTTGTAGATACATAAAATATTGGTATATTTTTTGATTATTGGTTGGATTGTTTTGATATAATATTTGTATTCAAAGAGGATAAATTAGATTTTCTCCGATTTAATTTTATACCCATAAAAGACATGTGTCTAGTCTAGCTATAAAGTACCAGCACCAACAGAGCATGGTATCTACACTGATACTATAAGTTACCAGTACGAGTCAAGCTAAAACACATTTAAATATTAGATTATTTTTTGGGGTCATGAAAAAGTTATGATCTTTAACCTTTCCAGCTTGCATGTACATTACCTAATACCAATAGTAGATACATACGATGGATATTATGGTTTGGATATGTACAAAACCAATCGTATATAATTTCAATTTTTGACTTGATTTTAATAATACTCGTTCTTGTAGGTACAGCACAAAGCAAAAGCAAATTAAAATAGAGTAAAAGATTATTAATTCTTGGAGCAAACATAAAAATTGGAAAATAAAACAATAAACCCAAGCTATAAATGTTCCATTATACATAATACATACAACACATACACAATTTGTGCATTTTACTACCATACTTATATTATTGGCAGTACTTGTACTTGTACTATTTTAGGTAGGTATGCTACTGAGATTATATTGCTGATATTTTCTACAACAAAACATGGGTAATCAACACCTGCTAATTTGTTGAGCAATATAAATTACATTACTTTTTTCAAACTCCATTTTTTACTCAACATACAAAGCTTACGATAGTATCTGCAATAATAATTAGAGCTCAAACTTATTTCAACGAGTTCAAAAACGGCTGAGGAAATCTGGATAAAACCAATGTACATTTGTGTAGGTACTAGTACCTACTAACTACTACTAGTACGAGTAGTATGTATAATCTATTTATGAAAAATGGATATGAATTATTCAAAATCTCTTATCAAGATCGAGTAAAATGTTTTTTTTTTCAAATTTTCAACCATATAAGGATTACATTCATTAGTTATTACTTTATTTTAAAACTTCAAGTTTAAACCCTTTGATTTTTTGAATTTTGTTTGTGTATTGATTCATAAACTCAACTCAATGATATAATATAGGTACCTAGTACAAATTCATAGAAATTTTTTTCTTAGAATTTTTGTAAGATTTTTGCTCAATCGAGTATTTTAATTAAATTTTATTTTTCTTAAAAAAAGTGTTAAATAAGAAAAGGGCAAAGTTGAGGTCTGTGAACAATTGGTTTGCCCTTTTGTTTCACTTTCATTTCGTGCAATGACCCTGAGAATATTTCTTATTATAACATACCTAATACCTACCTACTACGAGTGTCTGTTCTTCCAAAATCTCAAAGATTTATTTCCCTCAATACAATATATTATGGTAGTAAGTAGGCGCCCTTAGCAAAAAAATAGTTGGTATTATTAATATTTGTATCCTACAATGTAATCCTATGATTACGATACTACAGAATAGTAAATAGTACCAACTGATACTTGGGCCAGATCTTTGGAAAGGTTAAAAATTTTTCAAGTTCCATGCATGCATAATTTTATTCATTTTCAAAATTTCTACACAAATCTTACATATATAAAATTATGAAAGTGAAATAAATGCCTTCTACTCGTACAGATACTACAGAGTATTACTAGATATTTTGTTCTTTCTTTACCTGTGCATGTTGCAGGGGAAATGATTTTAATGAGAGACTTTTCCACACTACTATTTGCTATCGTATATACTTATACATATTTAGTAGCGTATCCTACTAATATGTAGTGAATATTATTTAGCTGGGATGTATTTTGCTATGTTTACTTGTTCAAAATAAGATTTTTTTTCCTCTTCTTTTTGAAAGCACGAAATTTTATTCGAGTTGTTGTTCATTACCTAATGCAAAGATAGTTGGATTTATTTTTCAACTAAAATCCTAAGTATTGAATATTTTGGTTAGTAGAGAGAAGATATGTACATACATACAAGTAATTGCTTCATTACCTGTGCAAGTGAATTCTACTCTTTGCGTGTCATGTCAGAAAGAATATTATGGAATTTGTGATCCTGCCATAAGCATAAGCTTTACATGTTGTAAATACTCGTATTACTACTAAACTAACTAGTATACCTACCATAATTGAATGTACCCTATTTCTAGTAGATACTTCTACATTGGTAGGTACTAAGGAGGTTGTGTGAGAGATGGCAACGCGATTTTTTAACCAAAAATTTCATAAATTGTATATTAAAATTTTTAATTTCTACTCATTTTATTGTCGGAACAATACTACAAAAGTACTTGTAGTTGTAGTATAGAAGTACCTACTTTGATCTTTTTGGGCAGAAAAATTAAAAAATAATTTCAGGACTTAGGACATGGTTATTTTTATGCTCTTGACTTCAATAATGTTTTTGTATTTAGTGATATATTATTCACTTAATACTAATTATCAAATTTCAAATTTCTAAAATATATATTAGAATTAGAATTACAAATTCTAAATAAGTAATCTATTTTACAAAAAAAAAATACGTTTGCCATCCTCGATATTGCTTTGTAAATTGTAAGTGCTGTACTATGATTAGCATGGCAAAATACTTTTATATGAAAACATTTCACTTTCAATCTTTTCTTTTAGAATACTTATACATACCTACTATTATACATAATTATGCAAATTACCTACTACTTACATATGTGCTGATATATAGTACTACATACTTGTATTATACATACATATGTATTATACATATCAAGACAAAAGTAGGGTACTACGGGTAAAGTATTAAGTATATATATGTTATGTATGCATGTTGATCTTCAAGTCAGAACTCGGAAGTATCAGAGTGAAAAAGATTGATTTGATTCTTGAATTCTTTCTCAGTATAGGGTTTACCAAAGGTTCAAAAAGGACAAAGTCGAAATTCTTAAAGTATTTACACAATACAGTAAAATGCTGAGATTTCTGGTGACAAGTTTTGGTTTTTCAAGCCAAGAATCACATTCGATCCTCCCTCCTTAGCTTTGCCATTGTCTTATATGACTATCGTTCGAACTCAAATAGATTTGATTTTCTTACTACATATTAGCACTACTATTATTATTACTACTACTACTACTACTGGTGATATAGAATTCCTTCTTTTCTTATCTACAAAAGTGATGGCAAAAATTCTTCAAAGTCAGGGACAAGAATGGTTCCAAAAGGAAGGATTTAAACCTCAGAAATGCACCATTCGAACTCGAACTATCAGTAGATAGACTGATATTTATACCACTACCAACTGAAGTAGAGACTTATCGTTATAATACAGATAGTGTATCTGTATCAGTAGGTATCAGTAAAGGCTGGATTTCAATGGAACTTGACGTTTGTCTCCTTTAAGAGAGAAAAAGAAAAGACGGAGGAAATTTAATTAACTTCCTAACTTGACTTTTTGAACCTTTCCAAATGGAAATAGAAGTATTTAGAAGTAGAAATAGAAGGACTACCATATTAGAACAGAAGTAGTATGTACTTAAGTATGTGCTATTTATAGTATTTTATAAAATCAAGTAGATACAATACAATATACCTAAGTAGGTATTTTATATGAAAGTCTGTCACTTCAAATAAACATCCATGTTGTTGATACTTTCAAAGTGCTCATTAGAAAGATTGAGCCGAAACGACAACTTCAATTAGCTCCTTATTATCATCACGTTTCAACTATTGAAAAAACTCATTTCTATCTTTTTTTTTATCTCAATCTACCTAGTAAGTACTTATTAGATCTAAATCTGGATTTGGATGATTAGATAGACAGAATAAAGTAATACTGAATAGAATACTGATATTATAGTGCATACAAAAAGTAAATATTTAGTTTTAAAGAAATTAACTGAATCTTGTATTTAAGCATATTTCGGTACCCTATTCTGTATTATTTTTGCTATTGATACGAGTATTCTTTGTAATGCCTTTGTAATTTAGTTGCTTTATTTATAAAACTTTTAAATAATTACTCTAGATTGATATGTATTATATGTATGGTACCTTGTATCGTAATGTATAGATACTTATGTATTAGGTATGATTTAAAAATGTTGTTTGGAAAAAGTAGGTACAACTCTAACTTAAATTTAAAATCGAATAGTATGAATATGAACTTCATTTTTGACAAGATAATTGAGTAGTAAGGTCCTATAAACTATAAGGTACTTGAAAGCTTCGTTTATCATCAAATTCTAACTTGTGCTTATAAATATTAAATATGACATACATACCTATTACCATAATATGTTGGAACATATACACATTGTACCAGTAGGTATACCGATATAGGTAGATGGGTATCAGTATTTGAAGACCCTGCTGTTCTAATATTCAAGAGTCATGTAAATGTAAATGTGAGTTTAAAGGCAAAAATTATACAACCTTTTGACATGACAAGTCAACTTGTCTTATACTTAATCTATCATGTCATAGTGACTAATGCTCATATTTAAATAACCTTGTTATGTTATGGATGACTCATACATTAATTTTAATAAAAAATTCGAAAACAATGAAAGTCTCTACTTTCACATTAAATTAACTACCTATTATACTATAGCTTAGATTACAATTGAAAAAATTGGATTTCAATTCCTGTCTCAATATTCTAATAATTTAAGTATTTCCAGAATGATTTTATTAAGTTACTTGAGTCAGTGATTTAAGTACCTATGTCTATCACTTGCTTTTAAATTAATTATGCAATTATTAGCTACTTCTCAAGTATAAGAGTAAGGTATAGTTTTCGAATAAAATTCGATCCATACGACTGCTTGTTGCTTTCTACTACAGTATTAATACTCTACTTAAAATATGTATATTTATTGTTAGTACATATAAGGTCTTTCTCCATTGGAAATTCGAACATTTCTTCAAAATCAAATAATAGGTATACTAGTATAAGGATTTCAACTCTATGTAAATAAGTACTTGTAGTGTTATATCAACTAGGATATAGATATGTAGTACGTAAGTATAAAATATGTATTTACTGTATATTTGTAGTGGGAAATGGAATAAATCACAAAGTATATTGAAGCATCTGTGTTTCAGCTAAAAAGCCCATTTCCACTTTTCTCTTTGATAATGATGCTCACTTAAAAATTCTCAAATTTCCTCTCACCCTATTCTAAAATACTAGTATACTACTTACCTACTTATACTTACTATTGAAACTAGTAGTAGCTAGCAGTATGATTAGAATATTTGTTAAGTAGAAGATACAAATAGTATATGACCTTTTTAAATTATTATTTGAGCGTATAAATTCAACAAGATTCAGAAACTTCCTTTCTCCCAAAAATACAAATTTCGGCTACAAAACGTCACAAGTATTATCTACCAATTCCAGTAGTAGTACAAATAGTACTACTATAAAAAGTTTAAGTCTGAGCTAATCTTGTTATCTTGATGACGACTTTATTATCTGTCCAATTTATTTTATCCTGACCATTTATCTCTCTGGATAACTTGTAGATAATACAAACTTATACTGTACATACTTATTATATAAGTATTGTACTGACTTAGGAAATTTCACATTTTGAATTTATTCGTCTGTGTCCGTGCGGATAATTGTTTAGACTCGAAGAAAGAATAGAAATCACCGAAATTTGCTAACTTATACTACATATATTAACTAGTATAATACTATACGATTTACAATTGTCTTTTAGAAATATATGACCTACACTAAATATATGACCAAAGTATTTATTACATAGTATTATTAAGGTCAGAAAGAAAAAAAGTAGCATGTAGATATAAGATTTCATTGTAAGTACCATCGTTGTAAAACAAAGGGTTTTCTGGGTTGATGAAAGCAAAACCACACCTTCCCTTGGCTTTTCTGTAGAACAGTTTTAGGCTTTCAGAGATTTCTAGGCCCTCAACTCTCAACTCTCAACTCAATTCAACTATCTAATTCCTAATTTGAATAGATTATGAAAATTCACTCGCGTGGATTTAATTGTTCTGTGCCTTCAAAGCTTAACTAATATAATAATATGTGCATACACATTTTGTTAGATATTTAGATCTGTAAATCTAAATACATATCTATCCTCAGTCTATATTAATATATCTCTTATTTTTGGTTTCTCTTAAAATTCAGCTTGATTCTAACTATAATGCTAATCGTAAGAATGGCAGGGTCATTTCTGGAAACCGTTTTAAAAAAATAATTACTTTACAGAATACTGAATTCACTTATCTTTAGAAGAGTTTTGCTTTAAAACGATTTAGACCCTGAATACAAATATATTTTAATTCAGTAATCAGCAACAATACAATATACACCTAATAAAAAAAAAGAATATGAATAAAAGTTTCTGAACTGGTAAAATTTATATTTTTATGATTTCTATATATTACGGAGTACTTTCCAGTTTTGAATTTTCGAAACGGTACAAAATGTAGCCAAGATTTAATAGAATTTAACAACTTTTTGAAAATTGGACCGATTTGAGTTTAATAGGTTATGTCATTGAGTTCAGTGAAGCATTTTAATAAACAAATAAATGTGTTTGGTATGCGATGCCACTGGTGTTACTCCCTTTCGTATCCTATCCTAAATACAAGGGATATCTGTAGTCTACAAAGTTGTGTTAGATTTCTATTTTGGCTGGCTAGAAAATGAATGCTCAAGTAATTTCGAAGGAAGTGAAGAGTTCCGCTTAAATTCCCCGAGGTTGAGAGGCCTTTTCACTTTATTGTCTACTTTCCCCAAGATTTTCGACTCAACTCACTTGAAGATCTGTTTTGCAAAATTTCTATTGGATTACAGTATAAGTAGCCGAACTTTTGTAAGATGATATTTGTTTTTAAAATACACAAGTAATAACTTAAGTATACCGAATACTACATGCATACTCGTAAGTTCCTTACCTAATAGTACCTAGTAGGACTTCTGATAAATGGAATTTTCCACTCATCTCAGGTTCTCTTTTTAAGAACAAAATCAAATTTACTTTCTATTATTTTTCTTTCAAATTATCATTTTATGTGAAAGTTGACGATTATCATCTGTCTGTAAATAATCCGATTGTCGTTTTTTGGACGAAAACTTTTAAAAAACATAATACTCTTGGTATATTAGATAAATTTGATTATACCATACTATATGGTTCCTACCTAACTATAGTGTACTAGTATCTATAAGGCTGGCTGATATTCTCAGAATCATAAATACAGAATACATATGGATATAGTTCTAGATATATAAAAAAAATACTCTTGTGTTGTAGTAAGTAGGATAAGATAAATTTCCAGGTTTAGAAAAACTTGTTAAAATATGCTTTTGATAATTTCTAGGAAATCAGGAAAAAATAGTGCCAACAAAACTAATGTCGAAGTAATGACAACTATACATCGAACATATAGTAGTACAGATATTATGTCACAAGACAAAATGAAAGATAATACCTATTAATAAAAGCTCAAAAAATAAGTGCCCTACCTAGATAGGGTTAAAAGGTAGTTGTACATAGTAATATAATCCTTCAAATTCTTAGAAAAGCTTTCAGCTATTTCGATTCAAAATCCAAATTTTTAAAAATAAACAAGATATTTTTTAGATTAATTCAACTCATCCTCATTTCAAACTAATAAACATATAAAAGGTTTTTAAATTTAACTAAACTCCTTTTGAGGTTAATTCTCTTATCGCTATATGTATAAATAGTACACGATTTTAAATCTAAATTTTAAACAAAAAGTTAAAAGCTTTTCGAAAGTCAAAATCCTTTTCTTGTTTGTGGAAATTTCCTTGAAACTCGAAACCAAAATTAAAGTATACTGATAAATATCATTTTATACATTTAAAATTTTGGTAATTATACAGACATATAAATCTCATTTATATTTCATCTCCGACTCCTTCATAAATAATGTAATTAATTTCAAGTTTCCTTGAGTCTCCAATCTTCAATCTTCACCTTTCTTCTTGAAAAAATCTTCATCTTTTCTGAAGTTGATTCGGATCAGGAGATCAGCAAGGGATTTTTTTTGTCAGAGAATTTGCCAAGTCAAAAGTAGACACTTTTTAGTGACATACTTTTACTAATAAAAAAAGTATAAGTACTTATTTACATATATGTATATACAAGTACCTACACAGAGATCTGTATAGGTATTCAGGTATCTATGTAAATGTAAATAGTCTTGCAAATGCTTTGAGCATAATTATTAGTATAAAGAAGAATCTTGTACTACTTACTATGCACATGGCAGAGATATACCTACATAAGTATGGCCAGGCCTTTTGTAGGAAAAAATAATATTTTCCTCGGTTCTTTTCATAACATACAGATGAGGATTTACTTGGCCTCAAATGACAAAGCAAAAGTAAAAGCCAAGGTAGGTATGTATGTACATACCTATACTTTACTTTACTTTATACCTACCTACTTTTTCTAATATTACATAATCTCACGGGACTTTTTACTTATTCATGTTTCCCTCTGAAAAATCCATTCTACTCAACTTACATCCTCATCTTCTGTTCACAATATCTTGGCTAATGTCAACTTAAGTCTTATACTATCTCATTCTCAGTATTATGCAGAATAATGTCTATTTTCTAAATATAATATTTTATTATACATGTACTAGTACTACTAGTTAGTATAACATAAATATAAACAGGGCTTCAAGTTGTCGTTGCATTTGATTCCCCAAACAGTGCTGAGCACTTGGATTTGATTTTTTTTTCACAAATTTTCTGACTTGTTTGCCATTTGCTGATACTTGAAATTGTACTCAATCTCATACATTTCAGCAGGCTTTATTATTCCTTGTTGTTGTGTTGAAAGATCAAGAAATAACTATATATTCATTACTACATACTACATATTACATAACATATAGTATAATATCAGTAGTTGGGTATGCATAGTGCCTAGTAAAGTAGCACGATAATAATATACCGATAGATATTTTTCATCGTTTTATTTTTATGAAGAAAAATCTAGTCTTCACAGACTGCCTTTCAATCCAGGGTTCAGTATGATCTAGTAGTATGTATGTATAGTGTACTCGTAATACTAGTCTCAAGTGACTCATATCATGATCATTTTTATGAATTTTATGCTTTGCTTGCAAACTTGCATTTCACCATCTATCTACAGCTTACTACTGTATTCCTTTTGAGATCACAAATATAAATATACCTAAATATAAATAAATTGAGATTTCACAATATTTTATTTACTATCAAGTCATAATTTTTATATTGAGCAAGAAAAATTGAACATTTATTTTCAAGTTTGAGTTGAAGCTTGAGTTTGATTTTGATTTTGAGAGGGAAAGTACTTCTACAACATTACTATTGTAGGTACTTGTACTACAGTAGTTAGTATTATTTTACTGATATAAATTTGTATATAGAAATTGCTTCCGTGCGTCTCGAGAAATCTAGGAAAAATAGGTAAAGTGGAGGAAGAATGGGAAATTGTACGAGATGAAATATTTCTTAGGTAGGTACTTGTACTCTTGAAACTTCAAAAAACGTATAAAATACCTATACAAATACCTATACAGTGAATACTAGCTTAGCTAGATAGTTCTTTTTATTATTATTATACAAGTACTAGGATTGTTAGATACCCCGGAACTTGGCAATTCAAAATTCAAATCTGCATTTACAAAAGTACGAACATGTACTAGGATATTGTGTATTTGTATTTGATGATATTTGTAAGGTATAAGAATAGGTCTCGAGTAAAAATACGGACAAATAAATATAAATATTATTATAATGTTTTGACATTAGGATTCGAGGGACCCCTTGGTGCTCTTTTACTCTCGAAATTGATTGTCCAATGGCTCATATCTATTTATGCATTTGAGTATTTATGTATTTATGAAGGTTGTGTAAGTATTTATAAGTCCCAGGAATGAAAAGGTCAAGCCCACAATTTGGTCTCGGTTTTTCTATCGACCCTTCCACAGTATTATATCTACATAATATTATGACTATGCTGCTGAATTTGGAATATTATTTTTATGATTATTAAATAGTATCGTTTTGAGTAGTCTAGTAGGTATAAGTATCAGTACAAAGAACAAGGATAGACCATTATATTTAATACTTGAATTAAGTATGCACATATCATACATAATACTACATAGAATCCTAGTTGTATATTGATATTATTAAACATTTATATTATTTTGGAGTCATATTAAGTACAGGAGGGGGTATTTATACTCGAAGAACCTAAATATTTGAATTATTCAGGTACCATTTCGATAAATACATACACTAGATGTACATAAGTATCTACATATATCTGTACATATGTAGGTATATAAATTATAAAGTTTGTATTCACAGACAGTCAATCACTTGACACATCAGCTCGGGCAGCAGGAGGATTTTATAAATAAATAAAATAAATAAAGAAGTAAATATAGGTACGATGAGGACATGGATCGTGTGTGTGATATAAAAGATCGATAGGATTGAATGTACATACTTATAAGTTTGTGAATTTTGTAAATTTTATGTAAGTGTCATAGACGGACATTTGGATATTATTTTAGAATGACAAGGGGAAGCAATAGTAATAGTAATAAATATAGATATGCTTATACATTTGCATAAGTGTATGTGTATGTATGTATAAGTACCCTACATATCTGCATATCTAAAAATGCACACATCAGTCTCTAGAGAGAGGAGGCAAGAAACGATGATTTAGCTTGAGTTGCATACATATTACATATGTATATACATAGAAGCATAATTTTCATAAATGCATCATGTTAATATGATAAGTACCTACTTATCATTTATCGCTGTGTTATTTTGAGAACGGAGATTTTTCACATCATAATTCACTGGGACAGATATGACTATGATGATGACCGATAATAAACACAATTGACCATCAAATGCTTACTTAAATTGTGGTTGATTAATTGAATTGATCCTAATGTATGATTTTAAGTATGAGGTAGGGTATCATACTAACATTTGGTCATCTAGTCAATGGCAAAATGACTAAAATATCATGTTCTTTTGGGAAAAAAAACAAAATTTTAGAAATTCATAGTTTATACAAGTGTGTAAGCTTCCAAAAAAGACAGAAATTGATATAAAAGTCAAAATTTCAACATTATTATTTGCTTTTTTATAGTCGAAGACTGAGATAATGATTAACGATCCAGGAGCATTGTGAGCTTAACTGATTAAAAGTAAATTAGATTTGATAGATTTATTGCATGCATGAATACCCTCAATTTTAACCATTATTATTAAGACTTGACAGCCCATGACATGTTAATTAACTGGCTCAAGGATTATCCACTTTTTTTCTTGCTTATTCTATCGTCAAAAAAGTGCTGATCTATACCTTGCTATGCTAGACAAAAATTTAGTTTTTCAAATTCAAAAGGGTCATGGCCAAGGGTTAGTCAAGTCCAAATTCCAATTTATAAGACTTTTTTAAGTACCTACAGAACAGATATGTACTACTGTATTCTAGGAACTACTACTTTATGTACTTTAGTACAACGATAAATAAATGGTAGATTAAATAATATTTTCTTTTGAAAATAATTTCAATATTTACTACTACTTATAAGGATATCGAGTATTTGCCCAGCTCTTCACATTTTTCGCTTTTTCTGCTGATCTCAAAATAAAATATACACACACAATTCAGACAGACACAAATAAAAATAACTAATATATAAACTAAAATGAAATGAAATGAAATAAAATAAAATAGACTAGATTTTCATTTGTATACACAGAGTAGGGTACAATATATACCTACTGTATGTATATGTAAGGATCTTGAGTTTGAAAAATACTTATTGTTGCTTACTTACTCTTCTCCTTCTTTTCTTGAAGAGATTTAAGCATGAATGGACATTCCATTGTACTTATTACTATAGTACCTATATAGTACCAGTACTACTAGGTAAGTATGTAGTACAGTCAGAGTACAGATACAGATAGATCTAACTATTATAATATTATTGCTATCACAAGCACAACTATCCTAAAAAATAAGAAAATTTTGCCTCAAATACAATAGGTACATACGAGTATATTTATTAATCATCTGTCCAGATTATTCCATTTGAAATTTTACCAAAAAATTACAAAAAATATCAATTTTTCAAAATTTTAATATTGAGATTGAGATTTTAGACACCGATACTTAAGTCTAGACCTAAACCATTGGAAATTTGTTTTTAGAAAACTATATATGTTTAGCACCAATTTGATATTTGAAATAATAAATTTAGACCAGATTTTTAGGACCTGTGTGTATGATTGCTTAGCAGATCTGTACACTTATCCTAAAGATGTGAATGTAAAGAAAAGGAAATCTCGAGAGGTCCAATTCTTTTCATTCTTGAAAAATTCTCAATCTTCAGTTCAGAACCCTTTTTTTATTATTGACCTTCTACATACTTCTATAGTACAAGAGACGAGTAGGTATTTATTTACTCCCTATTATTTTTCTAATATTGATTTCACTTGAATTATTCGGATGTGTGCAAAAAAGGCTCAAGATTCTATTTCTATTATATCCGTAAGTACCTACCTATATTGGTAGTTTTACTTGAGAGTATTAATAAAGAAAAAAGTTCTGCTAGTATAGTAATCTTAAGATTTTTTTATCATGAACTAAAGTTATTAGTAAATCTTAAAAAAGTACCCTACCTACAAATATAGGCAGATAGCTAGGTATTAAATATAGATATGCATAATATGGACTAAGATAGTATTTGTACCCTACTGATAATAGTTTAGTATGATGATTAAGAATTTCTATTCTTTGAATGATGAGGTATTTTAGTTATGCTGTCATCAAATAGATAAATTATTTTTATGTATTTCTACCCCCATGCGTGTTGCTGTATTTACCTATGTATATTTGTACAAGTAAATATTGGCACTTGAACAAAAGAATAAGAAACAATGATCCTTATTTAGATAAGGATAAAAGGTAAAGATTATAGATATCAGTAATTGATTCGAAATTCCACCTTTTCATACTTCATTTCAGATCTTAAATTTTAAAATTAACCTAGTAGCTGTACTTAATATAAGAAGTTAAATATAAGCCGATTTTTTCCCATTTAAAGATACTCTAAAATAAAAGGATGGTATTCACCGAAAATTGAATTTCGCTAAAGATTAGTAATAATATTTCATACACAAAGTATCTTGATATACCGCATTGTATTAATGCTATGGTATAAGTATACTGTATCATCAGTACCTACTTGTATTTTTAAAATAGTATAAATACAAAGTACTCCCCAAAGACAAGCCAAAATCTTTCTTGTGTGCCATTTCTCTGGTTCTGGTTTGAGAAATCTAAGTGGCACAATTACACATGTATAAAAGAAAACCACGGATATTAGTACCCTACTACTAGTACTAGCATATCAGTGTATCAGTAGTAATAGCTAGTGATGATGGTGGTAAGTGGGAGTGTGTACGGAGTACGGATATGAGGAGAATGAGCAAAACCACAGAGAATAATAAAATCTTTTGAGTCGGTGGAAGGTTCATTTGGTTTTGAGATGGTCTATAGAGATAGTACTGTGAAGGTAGAATTTAAATTTTCTTAAATTTTAGCTAGTAGATATGTACAGATATATGTATATCTACCTACTACTAAACTTTTTAAAATAATTTACTCAAATTCTTTTCAGGCTTCTACTACTACAATTAAGTATTTTAAGAATTGAAAAATTTTGAAATATTTGAAAAACTCTCAATTTACTGAAATCCTATACATATACATATACTTATACATAATATAAGATTTATGATCTTTGAGATTGACTTTAGCTATTCTCCTAAGATTTAGATAAGATAGTCGGTTTTCCAAATATTTTGATTGAATATTTTCTAGATGAGCTTCTCGTACGAAAAAGTACTTTAAAATTAATTAGTTTATTTCTCAAATGTTTTTTTTTATTGCAGTTTGCAATTTACAATTTACAATTTACAGTTCAAAGTTGTAAAAGTATATTTTTGCGTTTTGTCAGAGAATTATAAACTTGGGAAAGATACTTATATTTTAAGAATTGTCTAATATACTCGAAGCAGTTGCAAGTAGAAACTTTTTATATTTTGAAGTATTTTTAACAGAATATATATATGTATAAAGTAGACATGAATGTATGTATTCTGTATGCATGTATAAGCTATATTTAAGTAAGTATTGTTCGGATTCAATGGAAAGTTTAGTTCTGATGAGGGGGAGATACCTACTTACTACAAGTACTTACTACTTAAGATACTTTATTTGTAAAGAGCCAAAAGATAAAGAAGCAAAATCAGGGAAATAGAGCTAATAATAATCTTTCCATTCTTCTCCATAACTAGCTACTAACTTATACTATCGCAGTTTAGACTCATGTTCATATATGTACATAAGTATCTACTTTACTTATGCAAGTATTACAAGTACATGCATATATTATACTCGTACCACTACTACGAGTACGAGTATCTATATCTTTAATACAATGAAAACCTCATCATTAGTCTTAACCATTAGTTCTTAAGCGAAATATATTCTCAGTTTTAGGATTGAATAAATATTTATTTGTTGTGATTCTCACCATTTATACTCATATCCTATACCTAATACCTATTACTATATTCTATTCATTAAAATACCTAATAATAATCATAATAATAATAATACTGGAGGTAATAATACTTTTGTAGCTTACGAAATATACTGTAGTACCTAGGGGCAGCTTGGTTATCCTTGTGTGTTTGAGGAATCAATTTCCATTGTATCAGTGCCTACAATCTCACTTACCTAAAGTAGTAGGTAGTAATTGTAGTAACTATAATAGTAGTAGGTACAAGGTAAGTAGTAAAGTATCGTAACTACGGATAGAATTCTCTATGAAGTAAGTACATATAGTAGTATTCTCTTGTGCTTTAATTTTGAGTTTGAGGACAGTTACATTGAAATTTGAGAGGATAAGGAAATGTCTTTGGGGCATTCATTCGGTGATTCAATTTAACCCTTATCTCTTCACTTTCCCCCTACCTTTTATTCCATTACTTACTCTTAGTTACTACATACTACATACATAGTAATATTACATAATATCTGTACAT
Organism: Nanhermannia cf. coronata Gr-Ori-00579; assembly: GCA_034699045.1. Taxonomy (NCBI): domain Eukaryota; kingdom Metazoa; phylum Arthropoda; class Arachnida; order Sarcoptiformes; family Nanhermanniidae; genus Nanhermannia; species Nanhermannia cf. coronata Gr-Ori-00579. The sequence continues at coordinate 29,755 of JAQIXA010001045.1, forward strand.
AGTAGGGTACTTGTACACTGAGAAAAATTGGTGATGATTTTTTACTACCAGAGCTGGTGAAATTATATAATCCCACCAAAATGGTGA